>JBAMJV010013486.1:0-37278 GCA_037951105.1 Echinarachnius parma
TGTATGGGTCCAGAGAAGCTAGGTAACTGCACCAACCAAATTGAAAGAAAGGTTAATTAGTATATGATGATGTGATGATGATGATGATGATGATGATGATGATGATGATGATGATGAGGATAATGATGATGATGATGATGATGATGATGAGGATAATGATGATGATGATGAAGATGAAGATGACAACTAAAATAGTAATGATGATGATAGTGATGGTATTGATAAATGTAATGGTGATGGTGGTGATAATGATGACGATGATGGAAATGATGATGATGATGACGATGATGATGATGATGATAATGATATTACAAATCATAGTGTGCATTTATCATTTTTCAACACAAACTCATAACATACATTAATGATTATATGTAAAATATATCATAATCACAACCTTTGATTTGGAACAATGCAAGTGTTGATATGACAATTAATCTAATAACCTTTCTGTTTCAAAGTATTATACACTCTGAAAATGCATGCATAACTACAAATCATAAACTTCTCTGTGTACCTTTCTCTATGTACATGTCTCAAGCGTACCATGTTTATGCCTTTATTTCACAGTACACTGTAGCTCCTATTACTGTAATAAACTCGGCTCATTCCCCACTAATGAAACAAATTCCTGTAAATTAAAGTCTATTTCATATAATTACATGTAATGCGTCAGCCTCATGCCTCCATTTCACACTTATCATGCTAGATATAGGGCCGAGTCTTGATGGTCATTTACATACAAATCCGTGTACAGATGTGCAGCTATATTGCTCCCTAAGTTCTGTAAAGTAAGACTACAAGTAAAGTAGTAATAATATCTTGATTTTTTTCCAATTATGTGCTGCTTCAGACTTGATAATATTGGTATTCAAGCCTCCACACTACCCTTTATTTCTCTACTAGCCCATTTGAGCAAGTAAATTGTCGATTTTACTTCGCTCCAAACAAAAACTTACTTGCCACTTACATGTACTTCTAGATAAGATTTACACATAATGAATTACATTCTACTTTTGTAGTTACAAACAGAGATGTCCATTGCCCGATTTGACATCCAAACTAAATTGTACTTGCCGGCAATCAACGTACTTGCCCAAGGCAATAAGGCAAGTTCTATTGTCAAGCCCTGGGGTATTAAAGCTCTTCTGCCAATTGCTGATAGCGAGAATCAAATATAACCCAGTGCTTGACACTAGCACTTGCCCTATTGCCCAGGCAAGTAAGCATTTATGTTGGGCAAGTACAATATCATGAATGGCCTAGTTTGGTTCACCGATCGGGCAACTCAGTTATAGTCTACTACAAGAGAAAAATGTCATCTTAGAAGAAAGCGGGCAAGTTAATTTGTCTGTTCGGGCAACTAAAATTTGAAAAGTTATTATTTTACTTGACCGAGCGGGCCGGTGGAGAAAACAGCGTGGAAGCTTACAAGTATAAGCCATGTCCTATGCATGTGGGAGTCTGGTTGGTAACTCTATGGGAATTGCAAAAACTTGTAGTGAACGGGTTAATCAAAACATACCCTTTGAGGCCCGGATCGAGGGTAGCCTTGGGAACGATGCCAACCATGCCCCTAACGATGGACTCAAATCCCGACACCACCGCCTGTGAGTCGCCCCAAGAATCACTGGCGATCCACGTCCTTCCCATCAACCCCTGCTGCTTGGCTTCTGTGAGGGCGCTGTTTATGTCGGATTTGCTCAGGAAGGTGAATATCACCTGCAATATACAAACAAAAATAAAAGAAAAGAACCATAATAATGTTGTTTTTTTACCAAGGGACACCTGGTAAGAGGAGAGAGCACTGTTGCACTTTTCTCCAAAAAATCATCCGATACCACTATCCCATGAGATACATTCTCCAGACTGAGTATCAATCCATCACTTAAAGGTAAAGGCCACTTTTGGAAACGCCCCCCTCTCAAAAAAATGAAATGGAAGCTCTTATTACCAATAATGTGAAAGAATATAATTGTACTAATATAGGATTATCCAAATTTGGCCAAGAAACCGCCTACTAATTGATATATTTGCAAAATTATAACTTGATCTGCTGCAGATAGAGATCGCCAACTCCGGAATCGCCCATACGCTACGTACAATGACTACGTGCGAGTACACGAGGTGTTCGTTTTTACGGGCTTGTCCCCCAGCTTGTCGATATCTCCCCCAGCGCTAGCGGCGTGGACAGGTACGAACTGGCGGTGGATTTATAAATTTCACAGGCGGATATTTCTTCCGATATTTCTGTATTTAACGATGCTTAGGTTCCGATTTTAACACACAAGCCCTATTTCAATACTTATTCAACAATAATGATCAATATAGATGTATTCGGCTTCTTTCCCAAAACTGGAATTCATCTTTAATCAACTCTCATTACAAATTAATGATATCTGAGTGACGGAAATATTCCTCGCATTTTATGTTTTCATTGCGCCATTACGATCTGGGATTACTCAATGGGGATAAAAGGTACAGTCAAAACTGTCTGAGAGGCCACCTGTAGATAGCAGCCAACCTGCCTAGGCTATATAGTGGCCAACAATTGTGATTTCCTGTAGAGAAAATCAATGTTACCTAAGCTGTCAATAGAGGTCACCTGTATACAGTGGACACTTTACTTGTTTCTCTTCAGTAGTCACTATAGAGTACCGAAGTAGTGACGTCACATGCTTTTGTTATGGCATAGTAATGGTTCTAAACAACTTGTCCTTTCATACTGGCATTTTGTAGTGGGTCGGAGCCGGACGATTGCCTTCTTAGCAACCGCTAAATCACCAATTCATTGCTTGCCTGACATTGTTTAGAACCATTACCCATGGCAATGAATAGCTCAGACGTCACACTTCGGTACTCTATGGACAGGTTAGAATGTATTTCCACTTACTTGAATGAGTGGGTCTGCTTTCAAATTGGCAATGATCTGCGTGATCGAAATGGCCGCTGCGCTCTCACTGCCGATGAAGTACTCCTGGGCAACGCAAACGTTCATCGCTACCAGGTTCTCGTGGAGCACGTTGCGGCCGGGAATGCCGTAGGAGTTCGCCGAGTAGAGAATGGCGACGTAGTTCCAGTTCATCAGGTCGGCGAGGTCGGCCATGACGCGAGCCTGGTTCTCGTCCGACGGTACGGTGCGCAGGAAGTACGGGTACTGCTGCTTGTCACTGAGGATGCGGCTGCTGGCTGAGTAGCTCACCTGGGAGATGCTAAATAAACCTGTAATGATATAGCGAAATTTGGAGAAAAGTTCAAAGCTAATACTATTAAACTGTCTCATTTTGTATGTATACACCCTATATGGTTGGGCGAGTGACTTTATTTTAACTATTGACTACAAGACCGTTCCCAATAATACTCGGACTGTGGCCTTTGGCTTCAGAGAATGCATGTTATATAAGCAGTTTTGCTCGGAATATCAGAATAAAAAGACAAAAAGTAAACCCCGACCCCCCCCCCCCCCCCCCCCCCTCCCCACTTAGTTTGAAAAAAACTAACAATTTCCTTATTGAAGTCAAAATCTCTAACTCTAGGGCCTTATTGCAGAAAGAGATACAATTTATTGCAAACTTGTCAGAAAATGTGCGCATTTCAACCAATCAGTTTTCCGCATTTAGACAACTAATTGCGACTTACAATCGATTGTATCTCTTTCTGCAACGGGCTAAAAGGCCTTTACTTTAAAGCCATACATTCCTTACTCTACTTCTCACAACTCCTCAGTTCAATTCTACAAGAAATCAAACCTCAGAGTCTAGTCTCATAATAATCTTCACCCCTGCAATGTACAAGGGGCTTTTACTGCCTTAGTCAGCAATCCTGCACTTCAAGGGGAAATATTATTTTTGGTCGCTTACTTCAATGTTCATACTGCCCATAGTCCATAGCCACTAAATATAACCATAGCCAATAAATCTGACTTACAGCCACTAAATCTCACCATAGCCCCCAAATCTGACTTACAGCCACTAAATCTGACCTACAGCCACCAAATGTAGGGTTAGGGACAGGGTTAGGGTTGAAGTTAGGGCAATTCCAAGCAAACATTGACATAAGCACCCATTTTTCAAATTCGTCGAATCATAACATATTTGGTATCAAATTAAAGCTTAAAGATTAAACTATTCAGAAATGCATTTTGTTCAAAAAAATTTTGGGCGTAAACTATTATTTCATAGGAATTAATTAGCATAAATTAATTTTCAATTATTTTCACAAAATATACTTGTAAATATTAAGCTTAAAAGAGCTGCAAAAATAGGTTTTCATAAAATTTTCTTTCAGTGTTGGTAAGAACATTACTTCAATTTATCAGATAAATATCTATTTCGGCATTTTCGCTCTTTGTTCTGCTTCAGTGACTGTTTCATTTATAGTCGTCTATATGTCACGCTGTTACCCTAAAAACAGGTATTTTTCATATTTCTGGAAAAATATGAATGGGAATGAAATTGTTTTTTGTTTCTTCTTCATTCACCTATAGGGCTATATTATGGATGCTAAATAGCAGCATTATCTTTTACCACTAATTAATCTAAGCAATATCAATTTGGTCACGCTGTTACTTTTTGGGTAACAGCGTGACGCAACCTACTTTTTTTTTGCAATATCTCAAGAATCGTTGGATGGATTCTGTTCAAACTTTGTACAAGACATGTATTCAGAGGTATGGATTATCTGATACATTTTGGGGCCATGAGGTCAAAGGTCAAAGGTCACAGCTAATTAATATGCAAAAAATATATTATTCTCAAGATATTTCAAGAATCCTTGAAGGATGACATGATAATTAATACTGGTATGCGTTCAGTGAAGTAGATGACCTGATTATAGAATTTGGTCATGGGGTCAAAGGTCAACAGGTCAAATTATTGTAGTTTATTTTTTATCTCACAAAAAATGCCAGAATTAATGTTAGAAAGAGTACTGTAGATAAAAGAAAATTCTATGAAAATGTTTGGAGCACAGGTCAAAGGTCACTCGGATAATTACCAATTCAAACAAAAACTTACTGACATTGAAATCATGTTACATGAAACAAATCACTTGTAGATATGCACTGTGCCACATAAAATTAAACATTTATATGCTAATTTGAGAAATAAGGTCAAAGGTCAGATGTCAAAGGTCTAATATTTCATTGTTGCAATTAAGTTTGTATTTTGGGTTTGATATTTGATGGTTCCTCAAACTAAATTCTCAAAAAGATAAGAATTTCAGTTTTGTCCAAAAACATTTTTGATCAATAGAGGGCGCTAGGCTGCAAATTTGTGTCATGCGAACCATCATTTCAGAGCATCTGGGTTATATTACCCATTCATCTAGTTCTGTATAGATTCTGGATGACTACATCAAAATTATATAATCTTATTCATCTCATCAATATCTCCCATATATATAACATGTACAATTCAGAGGTCACGCTGTTACCGTCACGCTGTTATCGTGCACAGATACGTTTATGATATCATATTTACTATGAACATTGGATTTTTTCTACATTTTTATTTGGATGTTCTAGCTTGATGTCTAGTACAAAGAATCAATGTGACAAAATTGCAAAATGTTCCTGTAGTTCACAGAGTTTGCTTAGTTTCTTACCATGTAAGAAACCCATGTCTTTTTGCCGTCACGCTGTTACCGCAGATATTGATATCCATAATTCATAATTTAGTGGGAATTTTGATTTTCTTTCCTATTGTAAATAATTAGTAGGATAGTGGTAACAGATGCATATCAAAATTTGGTTCTGGAAATTTTTATTTTGTGAGTTATTTAGACTTTCATCGTGAGAAACACCCTCCTACCGTCACGCTGTTACCTTGGAATTGCCCAGTTAGCGACCAAAAATAATATATCCCCCTAAGTGCGGGATTGCCCTTTACTGCATACCCAACAGGTTTGCCACTCCAATGGATGTTGAGCTTGATCCTGTTCCCACGACACCAACAGTCTGTGCTTCAGATGTGGGGCATTCCTGACTGGGCTGGGAACTCTCCACAAACTTCAGTGCCTCCTGAAAAGAGGGAAAGAAGGGTGAAATGGACATTTAAATCAATGATTGTTGCTTAATCTAATTAAGAAAACAAAGAGTCAAAGACTTAGTGTGAAATGTTCAAGAATATCAGTTTATTTGCTTGTGTATCACTTTCACTTTTTCAGTGCAGATTGGCACATATTTCAATAAGTTTATATGTCAACAAAAAGGGTTTCCTATTTGTATTTCCCAATCCCGTTAAAAGCCTCACAGACACAGTCACCAAAATGCATTACAGTATATATGTTTGTAGATTACTTTGCGTGGTGATGCGACTCATAATTTTTAAACATTTGAATTGTATAGCAAGGGGTTGCAATACCGAACGGGTTGTATTACCGTACATGCAAATTCCAATAGGAAAAACGTTCGAATTTTGAAAGTTGAATTTGAAAGTCGGCATTAACGGAGGATAATAAATGGATGTTTAGCAAACATTTTCCACCATTTCCCGAAGAAAATAAGCGCCTTGAGGCGTTATACGCGCGTTTTGCCGCGCACCAGTGGCAGCGCGCATGTCAATGACATTCCCATGCAAAACATTCACGTTTGGTGCGTCCGGTTAATACAACCCGGTTTGTGCGCTACAAAAAATTCTGCTTTCTTGAAAGGTTGCCGTAAAAGTTCAATTTGCGTAAGTTTGCTGCTTTTTTCTACGAAATAAGTTATCAATTCTTTATCTTGAGAATATATAGATCACTTATTTGTGTTTTATTCATATCTCTGTTCTTCATATGTTGATCGTTTTCATGGCGTAAAGAAATGGTATCCGGTAATAGGACCCGATGTTATACATTGTAATTCCATTAAATTGAATATTAAATATTTTTAAAATTTAATAATAAATAAACATCATGTCAAGTAGAACAGATGGCTGCTGTCTCTATAGTTCAATAGCCAATACATGCACATGTTATCAACATACAGTGTAATCTTATCTTTTGTTCATAAAACGTAGGTTTAGGAAAAGAAGATTCTGCTCGTACCGTTAGCGCTCTGTTTGGATCCGAGCAGTCGTTCCTGATCTCGAAGCCCAGCTTGTGATTAGGGAGAATCTCGGTGTTGTTGTTCATCACATCCACGGCATACATCATGCTCTCTACCCACATCCCCGCTGGCGAGAGCACCCGACCGCACAACAATGCCCCATCCGGAATGTTCACTGCAAACATGCCGCCCAGCACCAAATCCCCTTCTTGTCGGGCAAACGTCTGCGCTGATTGCGGAAGAGTGATGTTTTCCTCTCCTTCCGACGAGACAGAAACAGCTGCGCGACTATGACGAGATAATAAGTTTATATTTCCCCCCGAGATGAAGCCATGAAATAAATCGTCTTCTGGGAAAGGAGGAGAGAAATGGGGTGCGTAGAATAGCGATTTGTATTCGAGTTCTTGGTCGTATTGCGAGGCAGACGTTCCCCCCGGTCCGCCGGGGTGTTGATCGCTTACATGCCCGCTGATGAGGCCGCTAGCGCTAGACAGCTGTTGAGCTGCGAATGGCAGCACATCGATGTTGACTTTGCGAGATGATAATATTGCCACATTTTCACCATGACAAGTCGTAATACTTACAAGAAAAGTGCCTACTGTGATCAAAGTAAACTGTGCTGCCATTATACTTGTCATTTCGCCCAGAAACTGGCATTCCTTTGTCCAAAATTCACACCATCTTTCTTGTTGGGTAGGAGGAAATAAATTAAAGACTGCTTGCTGTTATGTTATTTACTTTTGTGAATGAACGTAGCCGACGCTAAAATGTTGAAACCCTTCACTCGTAATCATCGCATATTATGAATGCCAATCTGATGCTAATTTCATACATTACATGATATTTTTTACTACATTTAATCTACTAAATTAAGTTAATTTTTCTTTCTTTTTTTATACAAGATTATAATTATAATCACTAAGTTTGTTAAAAATAATCAAACTCAGATAATTATGATCAAATACAATAATCATAAATTTGGCAACGTTCAACTGTGATGCGTGAAAACTTGTTTCCTAGGTTCATCCCCGCTGGACTTGACAAAAAGTGTCTTTCTATTCTACCATAAATTATAGTTGGTAACTTTTGACCAATCCGATTCGACTATTTTAGTCTGTACTTATTAGTTCTACGTTCTTACTTTCGGCAATTTAATGTGACTAGAATAATTTGTCCATTATGTCGCAAGTGGAGAGGTCAAGATGACAACAGACTACATGGCAGTTTCTTTCAAAAAGTTTTATAATTTTGGGATGGACTTAGGGGATTCGGGGGCAGAATTGTCCTGAACCCTGTGTGTCTACATCAGTGGCGTAATGAGTAAACACTTTGGGGGGGGGGGGGGGGGGGGGGGGGCTAAACAAAATCGGCATCACCACCGGATATTGCGACTGAGCGGGGGGGAGGGTGTGGGAGGGGGGTGTGGGAGGGAGCTTTTGCATTTTTGGACTTGAAACTGTGCAATCTGGTGCATACCTGGAAAGGAAATTCTGACTTGACGACATGTACTATAATGTGCGTTAGTGCGTCATCATCGTCATGATTCTTAACCAGAAGAGGTTGATTATTGATCAGGGGCGGCCTAGCTTTTTGCTAAGGGGGGGGGGGGGGGGGGTTGACCCAATGACGATCTAGCTTTTTGCTAAGGGGGGGGGGGGGGGGCGGGTTTGACCCAATGACGATGCAGAGCATCGTCCATGAGCCGCGAAGCGGTGAACAAATTTTGCTATTTTGAACCCCCGTAAGTGATTTTTTTTCCACTTTTGTTTCACTTTTTTCACTGATAATGGAGGGGGGGGGGGTTAAACCCCCTAAACCCCCCCCCCCCCTAGATCCGCCACTGTTGATTCATGAAGAAAAAACAAAAAATGCACCCCAAAAATAATATTCGCAAAGTGACATATTCAGTTCAAACAGTGCATCAAAAGCATTATTTTATGACAAAACAACATGAACATTGTATTCCAGACGTATACAAGACCGATTCCCGAGGGAGCGAAACGATAACCGAGAGGGGGAAGGGTGATGGGAGGGTGTGATGGTATAGGTGGATGCACGGTAAAGGTGCTTTTGCAATGTTTTAGTTGAAATTATGCAATCTGGTGCATACTTGGGAAGGAAATTTGACTTGACATGAAGTCAAATCTGAGTTTTCTTTTCTAAAGAATTACTTTTTTTTCTTTCAATCACTGTTATCGAATTAGATAAAAGCCATGATTTAAGTTTATTTGGGGTGGGGGGCAAGGCCCCCCCACACCCCCCCCCCACCCCCCCCCCCCACCCACCAGTACGTCAGTGGTCTACATTGTAATTGTCGATGCTATTGAATCGTAAATCGTTATATAAAGAGCTCTGTTATTATATATATAATCTTGCTTGTCAAGGGATCTAGTAACAAAATCCACTTAGAAAAGTGAGAAGTCTAGAGGTTCTCATCTCATCGTAATCGTGTTACCAGCAGAACATGGATTAGGTTTCGGTTTTCCATTAATGTATCTTTTGTAATACGTTTGAAGTGTTTAGATTTAAAACTGTGTATAAAGTAAGTACTAAGATACCAGTTTTCGCTCACTACTCTGCCATTTACAGTGATATTTTCACACATCACTCAGTGGATATAGACATAGACCTATATAAACCGATCACAAAATACACACTCCTTTCTGCACATTGCTACCCAGATAACAGGTAGACGTTATTCTAACGTTAGAATATGGTTGTTTTGGTTGATTTTTGGTTACCATTGCTGTTACAACGTTGTAGTAACGTTACATATCTGTTAGCTTTGGTGCATAGTTAACGGTTAAAATACAAACGTTGTGGTGACGTTATATTTTCGTTACCTTTGGTGCTTAATCTAACGGTTAAGACTGACAAACGTAGGAGTAACGTTATATTTTGGTTATTTGGTGCTTGAATTAACGGTTAAAAGACAAACGTTGCTGTAAATTTAAATTTTGGTTAGCTTTGTTGTTTAATTTAGTGGTTAAAAGAAAAACGTTGTGGTAACGTTATTAAGTAATTAGCTTTTGTGTTTAATTTAATGGTTAAAAGACCAACGTTGTAGTGACGTTATATACTGATTTGCCTTTCTGTTTAATTTAACGGTTAAAATATAAACATCGTAATAACGTTACATATTGATTAGCACCGGTGTTTAATTTAACGGTTAAAAGACCAACGTTGTTGTCAAGTTATATTTTGGTTAGCCGTGGTGTTTAATTGAATGGTTAAAATACCAACGTTGTAGTAATGTTATACATTGGATAGCTTTTGTGTTTGATTAAATGGTTAAAAGACAAACATTGTAGTAACGTTATTATATTGATTAGTTCTGGTGTAATAGTTAACGGATAAAAGACAAACGTTATAATAATGTTATGTATTGATTAGCTCTGGTGTTAAATTTAACGGTTAGTGTAACGTATAACGTAACGTTATCAAGTAAACGTTGGCATAATGTTCATAGTTAGTTATCATGTTATTGCGTAAATGTTAACGTTACAATAACGTATAATCAATGAGCAAACTAACCATAATGTAACGTTATCCAATTGATGTTGGCATAACGTTCATATTTAGTTATCATGTTACCGTAAAGGTCAACGTTACAATAACGTAAAAACAATGAGCAAACTAACCATAATGAAACGTTATCTAGTAAACGTTGGCATAATGTTCATATTTAGTTACCATGTTATTGCGTAAATGTTAACGTTACAATAACGTATAATCAATGAGCAAACTAACCATAATGTAACGTTATCCAATTAATGTTGGCATAACGTTCATATTTAGTTATCATGTTACCGTAAAGGTCAACGTTACAATAACGTAAAAACAATGAGCAAACTAACCATAATGTAACGTTATCTAGTAAACGTTGGCATAATGTTCATATTTAGTTATGTTATTGCATAAATGTTAGCGTTACAATAACGTTAAAACAATGAGCAAACTAACCATAATGTAACGTTATCCAATTAATGTTGGCATAACGTTCATATTTAGTTATCATGTTAACGTAAAGGTCAACGTTACAATAACGTAAAAACAATAAGCAAACTAACCATAATGTAACGTTATCTAGTAAACGTTGGAATAATGTTCATATTTAGTTATGTTATTGCATAAATGTTAACGTTACAATAACGTAGAATCAATGAGCAAACTAACCATAATGTAACGTTATCCAATTAATGTTGGCATAACGTTCATATTTAGTTATCATGTTAACGTAAAGGTCAACGTTACAATAACGTAAAAACAATGAGCAAACTGACCATAATGTAACGTTATCTAGTAAACGTTGGAATAATGTTCATATTTAGTTATCATGTTATTGCGTACATGTTAACATTACAATAACGTAGAATCAATGAGCAAACTAACCATAATGTAACGTTATATAACTCCACCATGCTCGAAAGGTATACAAAATTACAAACGACTAAGTAAAAAGCCTGTTATCAATCAAAAAGAGCCATTAAAACACAAGAGGGCGCTTTTTAAAAAGGCATTGGTTTCAACCATTTTTCATACATAATTATGCATGTGATGATTTATTGATATAATGATTAAACGAGATAATCAACAACTATTTAAAAAACGCTTTTGAACATTTTTGAAAAAGTGCAAGCATTTTTTTTTTTTTATGAAAATCATCTAATTATTTGGGCCCCAAATAATTATAAGATCAGATATATTTGTTGATATTTCAGCCGTTTCTGGGTCAATTTTGACCATATAAAGTTTATTCTGCCATTAAAATTGCATGTTCTCTCAAATTCGACACTCAGTTTTTCATTACCTCACAAAAAAATTGTGATGTGCAGCGCACTCTCTACCCAAACTAAACTACCCGTTACAATAACGTAAACGCAATGAGCAAACAAACCATAATGTAAACATGGTAAATACAATATATTGTAAACGGTATGCCGTATGGTAACGTTACATAAATGTTTTTTTTTTTAAATTTCGGTGGACATTTAAGTGGTTTAATACAAAACCTAAAATTACTCAAAAATACCACAAGTGGATAAAGTGCCCTTTTGAATTGAGGCTAATTGCTCTTTATTTGTTCGAACTACGTTGTTTGTCCACGCTTGTTCACCCTTGTTAAAATACTTCATTGTTGGAATGATGTAATATTTAAGGTGAAACGTTAGTCCACATTAAACATACATGTGTTGTTATCTAGTTTTGAAATAGGAAAATTAGGTTATTTAATTTGCAGCATGGTTAAAAAACTCTTGCATAAAAATATGATTACAAAATTATCAGCTGGAATTAGGATGTATGCCAATACTTTCACTTGCTCTTCTATTTCACTTTTGTCTTTAACTTCGTTTGTTCCTATCCCCCTCTTCGCTCCTTCTAGTCTCTTCTTGTATTCATAGCAGTGCCCACGATGTGGGCTTGAGTCAGGGGTGTCGATCTTGGGGGAGGGGGGGGGGGGGGGGGCAGGGGGGCGGTCGCCCCCCTCCCCCCAATGAAAATATTGGGGGGAGGGCGAACATATCATTTCGCCCCCAATAATTCCGAAAATGAGGAAGAAAAAAAAATCGAGTGATATAATGCCAAAGAGGGGAGAGACACATTTATCAATAATAAACCTTCAAAATAGCCGTTTTTTAGTTTGACGAAAAGGACTGTAAATCTTATTTTTGCCGCGCGCTTCGCGCGCATACAGTTTCTCATATTGCAAGTTTCATTTGGGTTGCGGGATCTCACCTTTTTAAATGTGTTGGGCACCGTAATTTCTCAAACGAAGTTTGTTAAACCCTCATCGATAGATAGCACACCGTTACAGAAAATAAAATAATCTCGGTACATATGCGCTGAACGCAAATCAAATTGGAATATCATGTTCCCCCACATTTGAAAAAGGAGCAGAGTGTCCCCCTCCCTTTGTCATTATGTATGTTTGGTTCCATACCTATACTTCATATTACGTGAAATTTGTGTCTCAGGTGTGCACCAAATCGCACAATTTCCCGCCCAAAAATACAAAAGCTCCCTACTGTGCGAGGGGGACACCCCCTCCCACACCCTCCCCCGCTAGGTCGCTTCGCTTCCTCGCAATGTCTCCCCTATACGTTTGAGAAATTGTTGACGCCTTTGCTTAGTTTCATGGGAGCCCAATGCCCTAGACTATATCGATGGCTCTATAGTATACATGATCACGCAGATCTATCTCATGCAAGGCTCAGTCTTTTCCTCGCTATGCCCTTTTAAAATACGTTATGAGTAGGTTAACTATTTTATACAATTTTAAAACCCATGCTAGGAGCAAATGTCTGAAATCTAAAAGCTTCCGGGGGCTCCGCCCCCTGAACCCCCATTAATGTCCCCAAATGTGGGTGCCCCAAAAGTCAAGTCTTCAAGCCATCAAGACACTTTCAATGAGCGCATAATAAAACTTCCGGGCATGCCAATGTGGGGCTTTTACTCTCTCTCAGTGGTCATTCTGGAAAAAATGTCAAATTTCGCCCCCCCAATCTCAAAAACGGATCGACACCCCTGGCTTGAGTGAATGGTGTGTGTGTATGGTGTGAATGATGACCTACCTACCATTATTACTTCTTTAGAATTGTATAATTTGTAAAAGGGCCACAATTTAAAAACTCCTGCTTCTATGGGGTCCAAAACCATTTTGTATATTTGATTATCAAACTGCCATTTATATTTGTGTTTATGGTGTGAATGATGACATACCTACCATTATTACTTCTTTAGAAACTTGTAAAAGGGCCCCAATTTACAAACTCCTGCTTCTATGGGGTCCAAAACCATTTTGTATATTTGATTATCAAATTGCCATTTATATGTTTTACTTTTGTTTTATGGTTTGAATAAACTGAATCTGAATCTGAATCTGAACAAATCTGAAACGTTAGATCAACGTTGAATCAACGTTGGATCAACGCTGGTTGTTATTCATGAATATTCATGAGCAATTATTGACTGCAAATTAAGTATAAATTTCGAGTAATTTGATTGTTTAAAATTCATCCAATGCTATTATTGACTCATTGTTTTAAATAAATGAAATTAACTTATCTAACAAACATATTAAATGTTTGTTCTCATGATTCATCAATGTAAATACTTTTAAATATTATAAAATATATTCGACTTTATCAAAATACTAACCATTAACAAAATATTCTCACATAAGCTAGGATATATATAGCTGAGTGGATGAAGACTTGATATGTAGCGAGTGTAGGATAAGGCATAGGAATAGGAATAGGATTAGGATTAGGATTAGGATTAGGAATAGGACTAGGAATGTTATAATGTAAGACTAGGTATAGGCACTTCTATAAGTATATATATATTTATCCGACACATTTGCCATATGATTTTAAGTTAATTTTTCGTTCATATTTGGTTATCATGTTAACGTAAATGTAAACGTTACAATAACGTTAAAACAATGAGCAAACTAACCATAATGTAACGTTATCCAGTAAACGTTGGCATAACGTTCATATTTAGTTATCATGTTAACGTAAATGTTAACGTTACAATAACGTAGAATCAATGAGCAAACTAACCATAATGTAACGTTATCCAGTAAACGTTGGCATAACGTTCATATTTAGTTACAATGTTAACGTAAATGTTAACGTTACAATAACGTAGAATCAATGAGCAAACTAACCATAATGTAACGTTATCCAGTTAACGTTGGCATAACGTTCATATTTAGTTATCATGTTAACGTAAATGTTAACGTTACATTAACGTTAAATCAATGAGCAAACTAACCATAATGTAACGTTATCCAGTTAACGTTGGCATAACGTTCATATTTAGTTATCATGTTAACGTAAATGTTAACGTTACATTAACGTTAAATCAATGAGCAAACTAACCATAATGTAACGTTATCCAGTAAACGTTATTATAATATAATGTAAACCATATGGTAACGTTACATAAACGTTAAATTGTTATCTGGGTAGATTCCTTAATTTATCAAGCCAAATAATTAGGCCGCCCTACATGCCCTAACACCCATCTGTAAATTCATTCATCCAACCAGTCATCCATCTTATCAATCCATCAAAAGGCAATGCAACCATCAACAACTATCCATTCATTCAGCCATCAACCCATGCCATGCACCTAGATTATCTGCAACCGAACACATACCATCAAAAGGCAATGCAACCATCAACAACTAATAATAAGCGCTTAGAAGCTGTTCTGCATTAGGCGCTATATAAGTGCGTTATTATTATTATTATTATTACTATCCATTCATTCAGCCATCAACCCATGCCATGCACATGATTATCTGCACCCGAACACATAATCCATCCGTCCATCCATCAAATAAAGAAAAACACCTAGGCCTATAGTATTATCCATCCAGATACTGCATGGTCTATCCACCCATCCCCTCGTACATCGAAGCTAGACGATTCATTCATCCATACATCCGTCATAGGCGTATTATACCCAAGGGGGGTTGGGGTTCAAACCTCCCACCCCCCCCCCCCCCCTTGATGAAAAAATTACTGTTTTGGTGGGTTCAACACCCCCCCCCCCCCCCCCCCCCACCACCCTTTACCACTTTTAACGGGTTTCGAGTCCACTTTTTAGCGGTCTCGACCATCATAACCAATGGTCCGGCCACCGAGGACACAACTTAACAAGTGGTCTGGGTCTCGGCCTCGAACATTTTTGACGGATCTTGGTCTCGGCTTCGAAAATTTAACACCCTCCCCCCCCCCCCCCCCCCCCCCCGCCTCCTACCCCCATCCATCTATCCATTGGTGTAGCGTGGTCCGACTAATTGGGGCCACCCACATTCTATATTATTTTATTTTTATTTTTAGAGAATGTTTATCTTATAAGTTTGGTAATGGTTCGTTAGAGTATTGGGGCCACTTCCCCCTACCCCCCCCCCCCCACCCCCAATCCCCCGTAGCTGCGCTAAATATTGCATACTTCCGATTACCAACGATTCATGCATACATCCACTCGATCGTCTACCCGTTTGTACACATTTCACTTCTGCATTCCGTACAAACGATTGTTATTCAACAAGAACTATCATTCGAAGACATTTTTCAAGAAATATCCAATTTTATTATAACTCGAAGGAATTGGTATCACCCAACATTACAAACAAACGCACAAAGTCATTATTATTTCATGAAAACAAATTGTCGAAAGCAAGAGCATGTATAGTAGAAGAATTGTAAATTCAGAGTAAACATTGTATAAAATCGGTCCTTTGGTCCATGTAAAGTACATCCGTATAGAAGTCTAGTTAGATTACAAAATGTTTATGACACCATACTTTCGAAATACAGGGTGGCCCAGAATTAACGGAACGGGGCACTTCCCAAAATAAAGTAACGAAATGACTGGGTCCATCGGATAGTGTGTCTTTTCAAATGAAAATTGATACCAAGAACATTAATTTTGGTCGTGTAGTTTTTGTTTTAGAGCGCTGTAAGTGACACCATGTCAGGGTTCATTTTTCTTCAATTTTGACTGACCGTTTGGCTAAAGAATGACCCGAACGGCTCGTCATAGAATTACGGCGCACTTGATGTGGACACCTTTGTTAATGTGCATTCGACTGAATAGCAAAAGCTCATCAAGCGCACCGTAATTCTATGACGAGCCGTTCGGGTCATTCTTTAGCCAATAGGTCAGTCAAAATTGAAGAAAAATGAACCCTGACATGGTGTCACTTACAGCGCTCTAAAACAAAAACTACACGACCAAAATTAATGTTCTTGGTATCAATTTTCATTTGAAAAGACACACTATCCGATGGACCCAGTCATTTCGTTACTTTATTTTGGGAAGTGCCCCGTTCCGTTATTTGTGGGCCACCCTGTATAAACAGCAACAGCATGGCTAAACTTAGTATTTGTTTTATCAGTAAGCGGGAATGATTTTCAGCCAATATTGTAGTCCTGAGAATAATTGACTTAAATATTACCGATAATTATCGAAAGTCCTGTTAAATTACATGTATAACATTTCTTCATTTTCTTTTATGGATAGAATGACTGATCATGGAACCAAATAATGTACATGACGGATAATATAATAGATTATAATATTTTCATTCACCCTATGTCGAGTAATCATCAAGTTATAGTATTGATATTCATATCTAACCGCAATGACTTTCTAAAAAATGATCCTTCCTTCTACTGACAAAAGCGATCGAGCATGATAACTTTGATCTTCAAGTCTAAAAAAGGGCCTTGGCGTGAGGACACTTAATAATCACATTGTATAATTTTCTTTTTACAATTACGATGTGTAAAGATATATCATTCAATTTCAAATAATACATAGTTCATAATCAACTTCAAACTACATGTTTAAAAAACGGCTTGAACTGAGGAAAACAATAATCATACCACCAAGGCCTTCGAAAACGCATAGTATTCAATTGCATACCTCTATCAACTCGGAGATGTAACATTATCGGTGCAAATATCATACAATAATAATGCACTATGGTCAGATGGTCGTACACGATCCGTCTATGTCATAAAGAGAAGAGTAAAACAAAATGTGCTTTAACAACTGAAGCAATGACTCTAATTTCGTCGATGATGCAAATTACGGTGGTAAAAAGAGAAGTTGCCCACTTGCCCGACAAAATGTCAAGGACTGGTGGATACGGGCCAATAATATTGTTATATAGGGGACAAAATAAAAGTAGTTTCCCGAATCGGTTACCGTACATATCTACATAATGCAAGCTAATTCAGGTAGAATGGATAATTAAATGTATTATTGGGCAAGTAGCACGTTCTAAAGACTAGTATTTTGCATTATTCTCGTTTTTAATGTCTTTTTTTTTTATCCGGAGGGGAGAGGTTGCCTGCCGAATACAATGTGCTAGTGCTCAAGAATGTAAATTGTGGGTACGCGCATATTACTCTGACAATTACATCAAACACTGTTACACATTATTGCCTATATCGACCCAAATGGAAGCTAATTTGTACTCGTATAACCCATTCATGGTCTTCATGTCTTCAAGGTTTGAATCCTGCATATTGTACTTTCCCTTAAAGGGATAGTTGAGTTTTGGTATAGAGAGCGCTACACAAAAGATTTGTTTGTGAGATAATGAAAACTGCATGAGTGTCCAATTCGAAAGAACATACAATTTTAATGGCAGAATAAACTTTATTTGATCAAAATCGGTCCAGAAATGGCTGAAATATCCTTACACATAACCATTTATAATAATTGTGGGGCCCCACAATTATTTGATAATTTTGAACCAGTCGTAAATTGTTTTTGTTTAATGCTTCCTCTTTTCAAAAATGTACAGACGAGGTTTTTAAATAGTTGTTGATTATCTCTCTATCTAATCACTATTTCAACAAAACATCAGATGCACAATATTTTATTTAAAATGGTTGAAACCGATGAGGGTTCAGAGAGCGCCCTCTTGAGTTTTAACAGCTCTTTTTTAATGATAGCAGGCTTTTTACTTAGTCATTAGTAGTGTGCTTTTCCTTTCGAGCATGGTGGAGTCATAACAATCAGTTTGTAATGTAATGGTGCAGGTTTTGGCTAAAAGTCAGTTTGACCAAAACTCTACTCTCTTTACCAGAACTCAACTATCCCTTAATTATTGAGGCTGGCAATTTGTCCATATTTTGTCTCTCTTTCTACCCTGGTGTAGTAAAGGTATTCCCTTGCATATTTTATGCATTTTATCACGGCCTCTCGGCTAATATCAGGGTAATGATAAAGCGGTATGAAACAGTATTATACAATGTTACAATATATGTTTGTACAATTATCGATTCACGAGTACTTATAAACAAAATCAGCAATATACCCGTCGCTTATGTTACTGTAGAGGGCAGATTTTCTCATGTTTACCCCGATTACCGGACTGGGAGAAGCCACGATCACAATGCTGGCATTTGAACGGTTTTTCACCCGTGTGTGTTCTGTAGTGGTTCTTTAAAACCATTATGTGTCTAAAGCACATGCCACATTCCCCGCACCTGTAGGATTTGATATCAGAAAGGACCACCATGTGCAATCTGAGTGTCCGAGCCGTTTTGGTTTTAAAGTCGCACTGGTCACAAGAGAAAGGCTTCTCATCCGTGTGAACAGCCATGTGTATCGTCAGCTGACACTTGTACTTGACCCGGAAGTCGCACTGCGGACATTTGACCTTCTTCTCGTTGTTGTGGTACACGCTGATGTGCGTGTTGAGGGCTTGTTCGTAGAAGAACTTCTTATCGCAAAGGTCGCACTCGAAAAACTTGCGCTCGTGAACTTTCCTGTGCCGCTGCAGATGGTAGTTCTTGTTGAAGGCCCGCCCACATTCGCACAAGAAGTGCCTCTCATTGGTGTGAAGACGTTCATGACATCGCTTGACTTCGTTCGTGTTAAAAGCTTTGTCACAGAAGCGGCATTTGTACGGCCGTTTGCCGGTGTGCCTGAATTCATGGCGATTGCAGCAGGCAAATGTAGCAAATAGCATGTCACAGATCGAGCACACCCAAACGGTTTGGTCGAGTTTGTAGTTCACCACGATAGAGGGATCTCTCGCAGAGCAGGTCAAATCAACCAGTGTGACCCGGACTGTTTTACGGCATTCGTTGACTTCGTCTGTCGATGATTGGACCTCTTCTTCCATCAATTGCTCTTCAGTATCCTCTTGATCTAAACCAGAAGCATCTTTTCCAGCTTCCCTATCATCCTCCACCGAAAGAACTTCCGCAGACGTGGCAGATATTTTGTGGTTAATTTCATAATTGTTATCTTTACCACGTTCATGTTCATTTTCTTCTTTACCAGAAAGGGACATTGTTCCCTCATCATCATCGGAAGCACTTTCACCATTATAGGTGGCGTCAGTTTGAGAACCGGACCAACCTGCAGCTGGTATGGATGTTTCAACCGTTTTCCTTGAGCTCATGTTTCTTCGCTTCCCGTTGAGTTTCAAACTTCTTTTCTGCTTGTTACTTCCAAAACGGTCATCATATGGAGAAACTGCAGTTGTTGAAACGGTTAATGTGTCCACCGTTTTCTTCAATTTTTGTTTCCTTCGTTTCGCACTGGGTTGTCCCTTTATGATTCTCTTGTTAACCCTTTCTTGCATGTTACTCCTTAAGCGGTCATCATCTCGGGATACCGCAGTTGTAGCAACTGGTAATGGTGTTTCCATCTTTTTCTTTGGGTTTTGATTCCGTCGTTTCCCATTGGGTTGTCTCTTTTCTAAAGCCCTCTTACTACTTTCCAGCTTGCTACTTCTAAAATCGTCATCAGATTCTGGAGAGACTGCGGTTGTTGCAACAGGGTATGTTTCCACCGTGTTCTCTGAGGTGTGTTGAATTCGTTTTCCTTTGCGTTGTTCCTTTCGCAGAGCCCTTTTCTTAAGCCTTCTTTGCTGGAGAATACTAAGACGGATATCATCCGGAGAGAGTGCAATTGTTGCAACTGGTATTGGTGTTTCCATCGCTTTCTCTGAGCTACCTTGTATTTGTTTCACAATGTGTTGCTCCTTTTTTACAGTTCTGGGTTGTTCTTTTTCCAGAGCTCCCTTCTTACTCCTTGCCTGCTTGTTACTTCTAAAATAGTCATTTGTAGAGACTGCATTTGTTGAAACGGGTAATGTCTCCACCGTTTTCTCCGAGCTATGTTTCTTTCGTTTTCCATTGGGATGACCCTTTTCCAGAGCTCTCTTTTTAACCCTTACCTGCATGTTACTTCTAAAACGGTGATCTGCAGAGACTGCAGTTGTTGTAACTGGTAACGGCGTTTCCATCGTGTTATCTGGACTGTGTTTTCGCTGTTTCACCCTGTGCAGATCCTTTCCTAGAGTTATGGTTTGTCCCTTTACCAGAGCTCCCTTTTTACTCATTACCTGCTCGTTACTTCTAAAACAGTCATATGGAGCGACTTCAGTAGTTGTAACTGGTAACGATGTTGTCACCGTTTTCTCCGAGCTACGTTTTCTTTGTTTTCCAGTAAGTTGTACCTTTTCCAGAGCTCTCTTTTCCTCCGTTCCCTGCTTTCCCACCAAGTTATATTCTGGGGAGACTGTAGGTGTTGAAACTAATGATAGGGTTTCCACCGTTTTCCCTGAGCTAAATTTTCTTCGTTTCCCTCTGGGTTGTCCTATTTTCAGAGCTTTTCTTACACATTCCCTCTGTGTTACTCTTAAAACGGGAATTATCTGGAGAGGCAGCGAGTTGGGGGCTAACAAGGTCAGCATGTCTCTGTGGGTTGCGTGGTACGTTAAGCCCACTTGCGTCTAACCTTTCAAGAGGTTTGTGAGACTTGACCTTGCTAGCTATGTTTTTCTTGAGGTCTTCCTTGACACGATTAGGCATGTTCCCATGACATTCCGATATTCGTGCCTTGAACTTTGCATTCTTTTTGGAAATTGGTTTTGCCTTTGGATTTACGTTTTCTACTTTAGACACACTCGTTAGTTTGCTTTTAAATTGTCTTGGTTTGGTAATCTGACGGGTTTTCTTTTTTGAAAGACGACCAACCGTTTCAAAAGTTTCATGTTGATTCGTTGCATGAGGCTTGGTCGAATCGTTTCTCCCACTACTAACAGTTGAATCAACGCTGGTAACATGGTTCTCGCCATGACTGTCTGACAAATTAACGTTTTCTGAATTGTCTTCTGACCGTTTTCCATCGAGAAACGCTCGAGCGTTGTTCGTACCTTCCGATCTATTGTTTGTTGCTTCTGATTCTTCATTTGTTGTTATTCCGTGTTGGTTAGGTTTGTCCAAATCGGAATTTTGGACTGTGCTCAGAGCTAAACGCTCTTTCATGCAACTTGACGTTGACGCTAAATCGACGGGAATATTACTCGGCAAAGATTCGTCATTTCTACATGGCAAGCTTCCAGGGACACCTGAATTCAAATTCATCATGAAGCTCTCGCCACGACTCTCTGGCATATTTACTTTGCCTAAGTCATTTTCTACAGATGACAATATATCTTCAAGACATGCTTGAACAACTGTCGAATCATTTGTCAACGCGACGAATTTAGAGAAATCAACCTTCGTAGGTGGACAATATTCCTTCAGAATTGTTTGATTTGTGCATCTACCTACCGATGTCATGCATGTTGCTTCAGATTCTGCATTTCCTGTTGGTCCGTGTTCGTCCGGTTTGTCCAAAGTAGTTATTTGGACTGTGTCCAGAGCAGAATCGACGGGAATAGAACGATGTAAAGGTTCGTAATGACTACACAGTGGGCCTTGTGTCGGCACACTTCGCCTTTCATAGTCTCCTCCTGACGTTTTTCCATCGGTAAGTAAACGGTCCTCCTGTAAACGCGTCTCTGTAAAAAAAATATATATATAAAACACAAGGAAAAATAGAAATAAACATTTGGGTAGAGTAGGGATTTGGTTTCATTGGGAATTTTTAAGTGAAAATATATGTAGTAAAATAGTTACAGAAAGCAGAATCCATGATGCTGAAGGCTATTCAAAATGTAAAGATTAATCAACCCGTGCGATTCATTGACATAATCTATTATATGAAATATCAGGAAGTGATTATGTCACTTCTGATATTATGAAGTAAAACAGAAACAAAATCGTTATTTATTCATGTTTACATTGTTTAAACAAACTTGATCGGCAGCCAAAGGAGAAGACACTTACCTTGGTTGTCGTTCAGCAAATCCTCCCATCCATGAAGGTCCTCGATATTGGAACACACGACGGGCTCAAATACAGGACTGGAGACCTCCCGCTTTACTTGTATGCCATCTGACTGTTCTGCCATCAGGTCCTCTATTCTTGTGGAAGCCTCCTTGGTAACAGGAGAACGTGTTCGATTCTGAGGAATAGAGAGATCGGGTGGCATAACCTCCCGTTTACTCTGTTGGATTCCATCTGAAGATTCTTCCCGCACCAAGTTAGTCTCTATGGAAACTTGCTCCTCCTTGATGGTAACTATTCGTGCTGGATGCTGAGAAGTAGAGAGGGCGGTTTGGACAACATCCTGCGTGGGATGATGAGCTTTTCCATCAGTGTCTATCATGGAAACTTGCTCATTCTTTACGGTAGATGACTTTTCTTGAATTTGAGGGGTAGAGAGAAGGGGTGATTCCTGTATCTCCTCGTGTTTTGTTTGGGATATCAAATGTTCGGTTGCCATAGACAGTCTTTCATCCTCGATGGGAGATAATATCTTAGGGTCCTGAGAGAGCGATACAACTTGTGATACACATATCGTCTCTTCCTTACTATTTGCGTATTTTGCGACTTCATCTAATTGCTCTTCATTTACGCCAATTTCCTTGATGGTGGATGAATCTGCTGGATTATGTAAACTACAAGAGAGAACGGAGGTCACAACTCCCTGTTGTGTTTGCACTATTCCCTCTGATTGTCCCCGCATCGTGTTGGTATCTGTCGGATATCGTTCCTTCTTAATCATCTTAATGGTCGGTAAAGTGTCTTGGTTCTGGGAATTATCGAAGGGCGTGTCACATGCTTCCGTCTTGATTGTCTTGATTGCATCTCTTGATAGCGGGTCATCTGGAAGGATACTCGATGGAGTATTATTATTTGGTACATCATTGAGGGGAGGTGATTTAGCCCCGTCTACAGGAAACTCGACTATCACTTCATCCGTGACTACAACTTTATGTTCGATGCTAACATGGTCAAGGCTGCAATTTACATTAAATTCCGCAGTGCTCAATTGTTGTATGCAGATGTCTACGACTGTTGTCTCATGTTTGATGTCTGACATTGACGGCTGACTACTCATTATTAGATTTTGAGTATTAGGGACATCGTGACATGGCTCTGTTTTTATGACATCAGATGACAATGACGGATTGTCAGGGATGATAATCTCTGCCGATTGGTTCGTACTGATAACAGGAGGTTTTGTCCTGACGTCAGGATACCGGTCTTCTGCATCATCACTATTGACTGCATTTCCCATCTCATAGCGCCCCTCCAGATGACAGCCCAGGCTACCGGAAGTTTGGTTACAGGGTTGTTCTACTACCATCGGCAACTCACTTTTTAAGAATGGCATGGTAGTCTGTTCATTCAATGATGGAATCTGAGAAGTAGACATAACAGGCTGACATGGTTCTGTCTTAATGTCAGGGTTTGAATCTGAATCGTGCGGATTTGAACACCGTGATGAAGATTCGGTCGTGGTCGAGTTACTCGTAGTTTCATCGGTGGCTGCAGCGAACTTTGTTCCATTTTCATGAGATCCAACTTCTTCATTAATTCCTTCCATTCCGCCATCATGTTGCACTGCTAGCTTCAAGTCCACGTTACTTGAAGTTTGATTACAGGAATCCATAACCGTCGGTAGTTCCTTCTTGATAGTATGCGGGGTAGGCTCATTACATGGGGCTGGCTCCTGAGGAGAAGTGGTGTTGTTGTGACATGATTCTTCTACCTTTATGCCTTTAGTTGAGGGTGAATCGTCTGGGCTGAAATTCATAACCATCGGTAGCTCTTTCTTGATAGTATGCGGGGTAGGCTCATTACATGGGGCTGGCTCCTGAGGAGAAGTGGTGTTGTTGTGACATGATTCTTCTACCTTTATGCCATTAGTTGAAGGCGAATCGTCTGGGCTAAAATTATGTACAGACTGTTCAGTAACATCCTGTAAATCTCTGGTAACCGAAGGGGGATTTGTCACGTCTTCAGGAAGTGATACATCTACCTGGTCGGTGCCTGCCTCTTCATTTTCCCTGCCAGTAACTCCATCTAGATTCCAGCCCAACGCAATAGGAGATTGTCCGCAACTCTCTGTCGTCATGGTCGTAGGAATCTCTTGTTTGATGATGGGCAGTTTAAGCTGTTCAGGCCTACTCGAAACACTAGGATCAGATGTCAGTACTTCTTCCTTGATGCAAGGTGGTAATTCAGGATCCATGTTGTATCATCTGCGTCACACTCAAAGTTCTAAGCTAAGTTGTCCGAGTTCTAAGCTAAGTTGTCCGAGGTCACAAGTGCATGATGATAGACAGATGGAGGAACGGATCGAGTCCATGACAAGCGGATGATCTTTCTCTCTCTCTCTCTCTCTCTCTCTCTCTCTCTCTGTGACGGCCGCCACTCACATCCCCTGTAAAACAACCAACAAAAGATAAATATTCATAAGTTAATTACACACATCTCAACTATACATGTATAGGCACACACAGACCAACAAACACATCCGTGGCATATAGCGTGGGGTACGCAACTAAAAGATCTTGTGCTTTCTTCTTAGCCACTTCCGTCCAAAATAGACTTAGCAAGTAACTTAGCTAGCGGCCTTTCATGAATATGTGCTGCAGGTCAACAAACTAATTACAAGGGGTTAGTCTAGTGAGACAATGAGAGGAAAGAGGAAGAGAAGTTAAGAAGAATTTAACACAAACAAAAGCAAACTAAAACAAGAAATAAAGAGGGAGTAAAACAAAAAAGTGTTATAAGGGTAGGGGAAGAGAAGGGGAGGAAGTTCGAGGAACATTAAGGAAGATGAAACTAATAGAAAGGTAAAGCAAGACAGAATGGGAGATGTAGAGTGAGAGAAGGGGGACAGATTAGGGAAATAAAGAAATGAAAATAGAGAAAGGATGAGGAACGATTATCAATATAACATTTCACATATTACAACCATCATTTTATCGTTATCATTGTATTATTTGTAAGCGAGAAGAATGAAGTTGGAGATAGATATCCATGAAATGTTGTACGTGGGATAGGTTGATTGGTATTGGATAAGTGAAACCAGACTTAATGCATTGTGCAATTATTGAGGGATAATAATGAGATCCATACTAATGTTGCGGGCAGACATTAAAATGTTCTCTATAGTCAGACTGCGACGTGGCAACGACTCCCGTCCAATATATTTTCAAGGAGAGATCTTTTTAAGTTTGCTGAATAGTTGGTGTTTTGGTTGAATTATTGCAGAGGAAAAACATGATTGTTTCATCGAGGAAAAGATTCGTCTAAAAAGATTCGACCTGGCTGGGTCAGCCAGGACACTTTCCGGGTTTTGTTTTTTGTTCGTTTATTTAGTTGACGTAGCGAGGTTGGACTGATTAATTGGAGGCTTGGGGCACGCGACTGATTGCGGGAGTACTCATACTTATATCGTTTATGTCAAATTATTGGGATCGAAGCCCCCCCCCCCCCCCCCCCCACACCTCTCCCCGTAGCTACGCCACTGACGTACATCTGGTAAATACCAATTAGTTTACAAGTGTGTAACTTGTGCAACAATGCACATGTATATAAAATAAAATGTACCATGACATAAATATTCATCATAAAATAATAATTTGTCTATAGCCACGGGATCAAATGGAAAAGTGTACGTCCCCTAGCAGTTTTGAGTATTATGTGACCCGGGGGACCAACCATATTATAACGGGTCACAATGGGTCAATGTTATGGTTCAAACAAGCGATAAAACGTGGGGTTTTCTGAACATAGACCTATGGTCTGAACTACCAAACTGATCACTGCATGCCTGGTTGGTTTCCTCTGACTAAATCAGCTTTGTTTGATTTATACCAATTATTATATGAGAATAATGTTAGAGATCGAGTTAGCAAATAGCATTTTGCCTTTGTGCTCATTTACTCGCTAATAATTATATATCTCTTTTAATATGACATTTTGTCATTTTCACACATTACTCACATATATTAGATAAGAGATACATTTTGCCATCAGCCCTTGTTCAGTTTTTAAAAACGCTTGTAGACGCGGTTCAACCACACGTACACTAAATAAAGATCGTCATAGTTATTACGATCTTCAGCAAGACAATTAATCCACATTGATGCTCTCTACCCAGGTGTATTACTGGGGACCCGGTATAGACCATGGGATGGAGGTAAAAGCCTTTATGTAAACGATCTTCTCAATGCCCATGAGCCGCTTGGAAGGAATGCTCCCCAGGGAGTGGAGATGGTGCACACAATGTGTGCTAGTTTATATCGTATCCTATGACCGGGGTAATAATATCATTGTAAAGTGCTTAGAGATGATTATCAATCAAATTAGGCGCTATATAAACCGAGTATTACCTATATCTTTGTCCACCATGTCCCCGTGGCGTAGAGCTAGCTCTACAAGGCATAGGCATTGGGTTAGAGCCCCCTCCCCCCCCCCCCCAAAAAAAAAAAAAAAAAAAAACCCGGCCCTTAATTTGACAAAACACTAAGAATTTTTTTTTTTTTTTTTTGAACACGCTTAAATTATCAAGCAATGTGGATATACGTCTGGGACCGCCCTTTATCGTCACCATGCGAGAGACGCAGCCGAGGTTCGACCCCGGGCCGATTAGTGCGAAGGGCAGAGCTCTGACCACTAGACCAGATCACCTCTTCAATGGGAAAACATAAAATAAGGTGAAGTCATGTTCCATTCTGATCTGCCCTGGGCAAAACATTTCTGTAAATTACTAAATACACACCGAGTGTAACTTCTCTCTAGCTATAGCTACCTGTTCAATTATGATCAAGCAAAACAAAGTTTCCTTACCCTTGCTCCGTCTTCAACTTCGGATCCAACGTACAGGGGAATTGCTCTCATCTCTCAGTTCATGAAGAAACTCGGCAGATTCATCATGCGCGTACTTTGTCAAACTCCTTGGCTTTGCTGCAAAAGTTACACATACTATTACAGTCTGGATTGTCTCGAAATATATAGGTGACATACAACGTTGCCAGCGTTTACTTACTACCTCTCGTTGGTCTACGTTCCAAATACACAGGAATGAAAGCTAGAAAGTAAACATACATAAATAGACCTATTGACTTGAAGATCTACATGGCCTATTTACTTTCTCGTGTTCTATGCGGGTAGCTACGTGACGGATGCGCGCGTGTGAATAGAATAAGAACAGACCTGTGTACACGTGTACGCAGTGCACACGTGTTTCCAATCTAAACAAATTATAATGGTCCTTCATATTGTTGTTGTTGTTGTTGTCTTTGTGTTTTTGGCGTTCTATAGCTTCATTCATGTTAGGTTGAATACTGTAATGCTTCAGTGGCCTTGTACACCATGCAGGATCGAGGTATTTTCTAATACCTCCTTTAGTACACTCTCTGTGCTTTATGTTATGGCAAAGGATTTGCTCCATATTACATAGCTGTTTATGTTGTTTTTGTTGTTATTTTATAATGTATAGTTTTGGCGTTCATTCAAAATTAATATGTAGGGTACACGATCATAATTAAAGAGATAGTACAGTTTTGTTCAAACTAAATTTTAGTAAACAAAACTTGCACAATAACTTTCCAAACTAATAATAATAGTACTCGAAATGTGTAACAATTAATTACAAACGAATCAGGCAAAAGCCTGTAATCATTCAAAAAGAGCCGTTAAAACACAAGAGAGCGCTCCATAAAAATGCATTAGTTTCAACCATTTTTTTTATAAAATTGATTTATTATAATAATTATTGTGCATGTGATGTTTTGTTTAAATAATGATGAAATATAGTGATCATCAACAACTATTTAAAAACTTCTCTTTTTAATTTTTGAAAAAGTGTAAGCATTTTATATTATTTTTTCTTAAATCATCGAATATGTGCATGGGATCACACATTTATTCTGATCGGATATATTTATTGATATTTCAGATAAATGTTAGACTGTCATTAAAATTGTATGCTCTTTCACATTTGACACTCAGTTTGTCATACCTAAACAAAAACAAAATTCTTAAAGCGCCCTCTATATCACACCTGAACTATCCCTTTAATTGTATATAATCAATCATTTTAAAGGCGTTCCTGATATAAATGCTGCCCTATTCCATCACTCAAATTCAAACTAACCGTGCATCATATAGCTCGTTATTGTTCGCCGTATAGGCCTAGTATTTCTGCGGAGGTTAAAAAAAAAGTATAATTTATCCGTATACTCGGTGCGATGATAACAGGTATAGAAACCATAAGATAAGGACATATTTAGCGGAACACACTCAAGGGGCGGGTGTTCCCTGTCTTTATTCTCGTCGAGTATTTGTTTCGCTTTATACATGTTATATACTTTGCTTGTTTGTGAGCTGAAAACGTATTAAAGGACAATGAAATCCAGACAAATTGTTGTATGCACTATAAGACACTAAATATAATGAATAGTCTCTGAAAATTTGAGCACAATCGGTCAAGAAATAAGAAAACTATGGCTCTTTGAAAAGAGCCATGTATTTCTTTGAGTGACTCAAATTGGCAACGCACTCTGGCAAAGTTGTGGACAACTCCCCATACATTTTGTACACAAAATTTCAGTTTTGTTAAATTTTCTCAAAATTTATGTTTACCCTTCGTTCGAGTTCAACATATGTTTTGTAGAATGCTTTTATACATAACATATCATGAGTTGGGGGAATGGAAAAATGTGACTATGAAGAAAACTGTAAAAATGGGAACATTTGTGTACAAAACATATGGGGAGTTGTCCACACACTTATCAGAGTGCGTTGCCAATTTGAGTTCCCCATAGGAATAAATGGACATCTTCATAGAACCGTAGTTTCCTCGTTTCTTACCCGATTATGCTCTAACTTTCAGAGATTATTCTTGTTAATCTCTTCAAGACTATGAAAGCAACATTTTGCTTGGGTTTCATTTCCCTTTTTAAGCATACTTTTATTTTCGGTAGAAAATAAAGAAATGAAGGCCGGGAATGAAGGGTGCAAAAGAGTTGCATGAATGTATGCATGGCGTGCTCATGTCAGAGCCAACACGCTCTGGCTCATGTGAAGACACAGCGCCACCTGAAATTGATGGTGATGATAATATATGGACCCTGGGCTCAGGCCTGGACCAGCGATATTTACCATTGCTAGAATATCATAAAAATCAAAAGAACGTAGATCACAGCAATCATACCAATCCTTACTCATTGAACCGTATAGGATTTATAAGCATTATATCTAGAGATCAGTGGAACTAGAGCCCCACTAGAGCTGAGTCCTTGGTCATGATCGAGCTCTTGCCCCCAGGGTACGGACTCGATTGATAAGATGTAAGTTAGGGAATATTTAGTAGGAAACACTCATGCGACGTACGAGGCGGGGGGAACTGTAGCGGGCTGTCATATTCGGGTAAAAAAAACCCACCCCATTCAGACAAAAGCAGACATATTCGAGCAAACTATTTTGGAAAGATTAGTATTCTGACAAAATCATATCATATTTGCCCGGGGGGGGGGGGGGGGGGGTACTCACGTGTATTGGGTACACTCTAAATTACTGGATTTAAAATTAAATCTATTAGATTTACTTTTAAATCTTTCTTCGGCTGTGGTTAGGGACCAGCCGATCATGATTTAAAATAAATCTTTTGTTGGATTTAAAAAATATAAATCCAGATACATTAAAAATGAAGTCCTTTTGGATTTGTTTTATGTTACTCTTATTAGGCCCCAGGCGAGTTCATGGCATCCTAATGAATTATTCATAATCAGTGATGCAGGCCACAATTTTCAGTTTTTAGTTTACTGTGCATGATACATTTACTAAATAAAGCGCTACTCACCAATTATCATGGCAAAAGAAAAAATAGAAGACTAAGAGAGGATTCGAACCCGTGACACCGAGCGTGGAGGTCCACAGCGTGACCACTACGCTACGTAAATCGATGATGGAAAGAGTGGTCTCATTGTAATCATATCCTTAACTCTAACCAAAACCGTAATCCTAGTTATGAATATTCATGAGTATAAAACTAAGAAAACAGAGCTTCAGAATACCGCAGTAGGTCACGTGTGAAATATCTCTGTTCTCATTCGTCAAATCTCCGATAACCTGGCGTTATTTTCCAATCCTTTGATGGATTGAAAATCACACCTTGGCCTTCGATTAACAATTGCTTTCGCGCGACTTTTTAAGTCTCCATAGATTTACAAATAATCTAAGTGTATTTATATTTGTTTTAATCCAAGCTACGATTTAGATTTTAAATCCCTTTAATTTAGAGTGTATACGGGGATGTGCCGCTGGGAAGGGTGACTTTTTCAAGAAAGATCCTTAGACATGGGTCCCCTTTTCATAAAAAAAATCCTTAGACATGGGTCCCATTTTTATAAAAAAAACCTTAGACATGGGTCCCTTTTTTCATTTATTCCTTTCCCCTCTTTTCTCCCTCATTTACTCCGGGATTTGGGGTTTTGCCGATGTGAAATTGCTAAAATGTTCAAGCTCGCTCCGCTCGCTCGCATACATAATATTTCACAACCTCGGGTGTTTATATATTACCCTTCCTAACGCCATATCATAAGTAATAAACAATAATAGTGAAACAAATAGCATTTTCCGATGTGAGATTGCTAACAAATTATTTATTCATATCATATTTATGCAAATTACCGTGCCATAATTGAAGACTATTCACTGTTCTTCTATCATTTGAAAATTTGAGAATTTCACCTCCGATATGCAACAGATAGCTCCATTCGAGTGTAAAAATTGCCAAAGCTCCCTGGTGTGGGAGGGGGGGGGCACCCCCCTCCCACACCCTCCCCCCGCTCGGTCGCTTCGCTCCCTCAAAGTATACACTTTCGCCCTCCCTAACAAAATACCCTGGCGCCGCCCCTGTAGTATGGTACAGTTTACTAATAAAATAATTTTATCAAGAAACTGCAAAATTATTGGCCATTGTTTTATATTACAGCGCTAAAAAATATCATATTTAAAGTTCGAAATCCTTAGACATGGGTCCCTTTTTCAAAATCCTTAGACATGGGTCCATTTTTTACAAAAAATCCTTAGACATGGGTACCTATTTACAGCAAAAGGACCCTTGGATGTGGGTATATGGGTTCGGAGGTCTCAGCCGCACACCCCCGTCCGACTATAATCTGAGTACCCCCCCCCCCCCCCCCCGGGCATATTTGGGCAAACTCACGTCATCTTCAGGCAACATCATATCAGATTTGTACAACATTATATCATAATCGATGAATCATTTCTTTGGGCAAAATCGGATTGGTAACAAAATCAAATCTGATTTGGGCAAAGTCTGATCATAATTATTTGAGCAAAGTCATATCAGATTCGGGCAAAACTCCATCAGATTTGGGCAATATCATATGAGATTTGGGCAAAGTTTAGATCAGATTTGGGCAAAATCATGCTAGTAATAGTATTCGGGCGAAATCATTCTAAACAATAATTATATCATTTTGGGGCAGCTAAACTTGACAACTCGATCTTGGATCGTTGTCCTCCAAAAGATTCCGCGAGGGAATATAAATTTGACTTTTTGTTCAACTTCTCTTTTCTCTTCAGTTCTTGAGTCTTGCTAAGTTATAGGGATCATGCTTAGGGGCCCAAAGTCAGAGCGATCAGGGAAAACTCCCATTTCCCTGAGGGATGAAGCCCTCATAATATGTAATACTGTTTGTCTGAATCGATTAACGTCACCTTTAAATCAAGTGTTTTTCTCATTACATTTGCATCCGTGGGGTAGCGCCGGGGTGGGAGCGGGGGGATAAAATATCATCACTATATGTCACGATTCTGGCTCGAATTTGGAGCTATATACAATAATAATGTTTAAAGCGAGCAAACCCATATATCACCCCTCTACAAATAATACCGTGTATGTACTATTTCTTTCGGAAATATAATAATGTCTATAGTAGCACGGACAATGTGGTTTATAGTTTCAGAAGCGCGGGATGATGTACATGTCTTCCATCAAGCGTACCCAGGATTTTTTCAAGGCAGGGGTTATTTCGTAGGCTAAATTTCCGAGGCCGAGACCACTGGTTAACAGTTGTTTAAGAAGGGGGGGGGGGGGTCGAGGCCGTGTCCACTTGTTAAGGGGGTTGCACTCCCAACCGCCCCCCCCCCCCCCCCCCCCCCCCCACCACCCCCGGTTACGCCTACGATGTCATGTGAGTCGGGAATTGGACAATGATCACAGCTCCGCCTGAGGCTAAACAGATGAATAGTGCGGTAGTCAATTTCCCGCAATTTCGATCCCGATCCTGTATAGTACGTTCCAAGTTCGATGTATGCACCACCACTCGCGCGATCATAGAGCTCACCTCTCTCTCCTACACTCGAACCCGTTGTGAGTTGCATGAGTATACTACTGTGTAATAATAGAAGCAAATATCGCTCAAACTTATTTTGTGTATGATCGTATTCTCTCTTTTCACGGCTAGCGGTTTCTATATAATACAACTCTGAGCTTGAATACACATGTAGGGCTACACTGATCATCGGTGCTTTTTAGTGTGGAATTTATGATGGAGATAAATGTACATATACACAGTGCATGTCGTGCATAAATACTCTCTCACTATCATCATGATCATAAACCATACTCTTGGATGGAGATAGATAATTATACTCGTGGCTTGATAAGGAGCGGAATGCAGTATATTACGACTTACATGTGAATGCTGAAGCAAATGATGTTCGAGATGATTTTAATCTGGTGAAATAGTGCAGGTGCAGGTACGTTTACATTATCATTGCCATTGCTTTTGACTGCATACCAAATAAAATTATAATAATGTGAGATTAGGACTGTATATATATGTATGTCTCTTCGTATCCCGCCTGGATCATTACGGAGGTGATTTACATCCATCCGCTTAAATAATAATAATAACAATAATAATACATTTTATTAGGCGCTTAATACGGTTGTTTCTAAGCGCAAATATCAATAGCATGTATGCGGGTAAACAAAAACAACAACAGCAACAAAGATGGTCAGATGGTATGCGATTTAATTACACGACTATATCATTTGTGTATAATATATTGTATTTATTACATGTAATATTATATTTCATCTTCCTACCAGCATACGGTATAATGTTTACAGCCCGTTTAGTATGCTAATACTGTACATTATGTGTATCGTGACCAATACTAGTGACCATACAATCAGGGATACACTCCCATATCCCTGATATAATTATGTATTATGATAATGACCGTGTATGTGTATCGTGTATAATACAGTCCTGTAACTTAATACTTCAGTGCACTCACTCTTGAAAATCATGATCGATGTTTGTTTACATTATTGACGCATATTTCACAGTTGCATACACGTTCGCACTTTTTTTTTTATTGTGTTTTATTGAACCAACAGTAATACAAATTTGTACATATAATTGGAAATAATTCAAAGTAAACAATGTAAAGGCGCAAAAAAAAAATACACGTTCACACTTACATGTACTAGCATTCTAATTTCACAGTTACATACACTTTTTTGACTTAAAATTCTACAATATAAGCTATGCCGCATTTACATATTGTATTAGCATGGTATAAAAGTTCATATTGCTGCATATATTATATATGTTTTTACTATGATAATTTATTGTTCACTCTAAATAACTCTTTGGTCTAATCTGGGAGTAGGTATTCATTTTTACTTGTATATACCTCAATGGTCTACACATAGCTAATCGTAGTATACAAATTACATTATTAAGCCCACCGCCCATTATAGAAAGTAGAAATAATATCATAACTATACTAAACTGCATAGGCCTACTAATTATGTATTGTAAATCGTATGTACAGTTTTGGTAAGGCTGAACTTTAGAAACCAAACCTGGACAGTAACATTATAAACTAATAGTTATTACTCCTCCATGCTCGAAATGTATACAAAATTACAAACGACTAAGTAAAAAGCCCGTTATCATAAAAAAAGAGCCATTAAAACACAAGAGGGCGCTCTCTAAAAAGGCAATGGTTTCAACCATTTTACATACAATATTATGCATGTGATGTTTAATTGAAATAATGATTAAGTAGAGAGATCATCGACAACTATTAAAAAAACGCTATTGAAATTTTTTGAAAAAGCCTAAGCATTTTTTTATATTTATGAAAAATCATCTAATTATTTGGGCCCCAAATAATTATACGAACAGATATATTTATTGATATTTCAGCCGTTTCTGGACCGATTTTGACCAAATAAAGTTTATTCTGCCATTAAAATTGCATATTTTGTTTTAGTTTCGACACTCAGTTTGTCATTACCTCACAAAAAGAATTGTGATGTGCAGCGCCCTCTCTACCAAAACTGAACTACCCCTTTAATGATCATCCTGTATCCTGTATAATACTCGCATGCAAGAAATAATGCATGTGCCATTTATTTTAAAATATCGAATTGTACAATGTTCGTGTTTCTTCTTTCTGCAAAAGCTAATTTCTTAAAATGAAACCTCTCATCAATCATCTTTTCGAGAAATACTTCATTACGAACTGTGTCTCGATTCAAATTACATGTAAAACTGATATATACATCTTTTTTTCACTAATTTCAATAAATATGTACAATATGAATACGACATATCGTATGATCATGAGAAGTTAGAATGTCTGAATATTTTCACTCAGAAGGTCTATATTTACCTATTATTTATTATTTATTTGCCTAAATTTTTCATTATAAGAACGGATAATTTCCTTTATCAACGAGATAATGTTCTTCCTTTAAGAAACACGTGTATCTATATAACTTTTAGCTAAATATGTGCGCTAGTATATTACTAGTATACGGAAACCTATTTCAGTAAAACTTGTACATTTTCATTCACCGACTGTTTTCATAATCTGTTCTTCAATTCAAAAATATAATGTGGGTTTTTTTGTTTTCTTTTGCTTTAAATCTTTCAACCGACGCACGATGATTATAATACTGCCACAAGGGACTATTTTCAATCAATATTTCGTCTCGAATGGAATGTTGGCCCTCGATCGCGTGACATCTAATTTCGACGGGGACGCCGTATTATACCCGTGCATGTGAGCGTACATATTATATACACTGCAAAAACAAGGGTGTTAAATTAACACCAGTGGTATCTATATTGGTCTGCACCAGCCAGATGCTGTGCAGACCAATATAGATACCAGTGGTGTTAATTTAACACCCAGTGGTTTTAATATAACACCATCGCTTTTGCAGTGTACTGTCGAGCACAAACACCTCGACAAACCAAGGAGTAGTAGCCTAGTAGTATACCTCCTTGGACAAACACATAAACACATACACACAAAGCTAGACACAATACGTACACACATACACACATACTGCAGGCAGCAGACACATACAAACACACTATATAACATATTATATCCCTCATGAGAATGTTCTAGCCATGTGATTGGTCGAAACGCCGTCACGTGTTCAAGTATAATTTCTCCCATCAAATCCCAACCTCTACTTTGGTACAGTACATTTTTTAGGCAAAGCCATATATTCTGAAAATTATACCACGTTCGTGCAGCTAATTAGTAATAGTAAGGAAATGTATCGCCTGTATTATTATGTTTGCCCTGGTGTCAGTTTAGGTGCTTATGTTGTAATTTTACCTAAATTGCACCGCTGGACAAACCTAACTTCGAAGCAATTTCCCACATCGGGGGGGGGGGGGGGGGGGGGGGGCATGTGCCACCCCGCCCCCTTCCCACAAAATCCCCAGGTGTCACCTCCCTCCCCCTCCCCCCTACTAGCACCACCGTCAAAATCATACTTGTAGAAAAAGAAATTGTTAAAGTGAATCGGCCGTAATCATGAATTTATATAAGTCATTTTCAGCCAAAAGTATGTTATGTTCAAGGGACTTTGTAACATTGTCAAAATCCTCAAAATCCAATTGGAACACTAGTGGTTCCCTCATCGGTTTTTCAAATTTCCCTTTCGTTAAAAAGATATTTACGATGAAGTGTTCAGATGTTATATCATCCACTGGATCGTCAAAACCGTGTACAGAGTGAGTGCAATGAGTTATTGAATATACTCGGCCAATCGGCCATATAACGTCCATTTAACTTGACATTTTCACCCAACACCCTGTGGACAGATATACATTGCAGGGGCGTCGATCACGGGGGGATGGGGGGGATATATCCCCCCAATATTTCAGGTGGGGGGATGGCCTGTATTATCATCCCCCCAATATTTGGGGTTCAAAAATATATAATAACATTAGAATTAAGAAGCATTGTCCCCTCTCAAGAATGCTAAACTGCCCAAATCCAAAATTTCCGGGGCTGCGCCCCTGGAACCCCCATTAAGGTTATTTGACCCATTCCCAGCCCTGTACTCATTAAATAGTTTTATTCAGGACTTCTCTCTTGGCAAACTTTCAGGCGATCCTGGCCCACTGTAGGTCTGCGCTTCGCTCACTAAAATTGAGCTAACTATTCAATAGATAATTGTTTTTATGGATATTACAACTCCCAAAGCTT
>JBAMJV010013487.1:0-19346 GCA_037951105.1 Echinarachnius parma
GGCAGCCTGGGGGCTGCTAGCATCTCTTGGGCATCCACCCTCCGAGTTTGCCGGCAGCCTGGGGGCTGCTAGCATCTCTTGGGCATCCACCCTCCGAGTTTGCCGGCAGCCTGGGGGCTGCTAGCATCTCTTGGGCATCCACCCTCCGAGTTTGCCGGCAGCCTGGGGGCTGCTAGCATCTCTTGGGCATCCACCCTCCGAGTTTGCCGGCAGCCTGGGGGCTGCTAGCATCTCTTGGGCATCCACCCTCCGAGTTTGCCGGCAGCCTGGGGGCTGCTAGCATCTCTTGGGCATCCACCCTCCGAGTTTGCCGGCAGCCTGGGGGCTGCTAGCATCTCTTGGGCATCCACCCTCCGAGTTTGCCGGCAGCCTGGGGGCTGCTAGCATCTCTTGGGCATCCACCCTCCGAGTTTGCCGGCAGCCTGGGGGCTGCTAGCATCTCTTGGGCATCCACCCTCCGAGTTTGCCGGCAGCCTGGGGGCTGCTAGCATCTCTTGGGCATCCACCCTCCGAGTTTGCCGGCAGCCTGGGGGCTGCTAGCATCTCTTGGGCATCCACCCTCCGAGTTTGCCGGCAGCCTGGGGGCTGCTAGCATCTCTTGGGCATCCACCCTCCGAGTTTGCCGGCAGCCTGGGGGCTGCTAGCATCTCTTGGGCATCCACCCTCCGAGTTTGCCGGCAGCCTGGGGGCTGCTAGCATCTCTTGGGCATCCACCCTCCGAGTTTGCCGGCAGCCTGGGGGCTGCTAGCATCTCTTGGGCATCCACCCTCCGAGTTTGCCGGCAGCCTGGGGGCTGCTAGCATCTCTTGGGCATCCACCCTCCGAGTTTGCCGGCAGCCTGGGGGCTGCTAGCATCTCTTGGGCATCCACCCTCCGAGTTTGCCGGCAGCCTGGGGGCTGCTAGCATCTCTTGGGCATCCACCCTCCGAGTTTGCCGGCAGCCTGGGGGCTGCTAGCATCTCTTGGGCATCCACCCTCCGAGTTTGCCGGCAGCCTGGGGGCTGCTAGCATCTCTTGGGCATCCACCCTCCGAGTTTGCCGGCAGCCTGGGGGCTGCTAGCATCTCTTGGGCATCCACCCTCCGAGTTTGCCGGCAGCCTGGGGGCTGCTAGCATCTCTTGGGCATCCACCCTCCGAGTTTGCCGGCAGCCTGGGGGCTGCTAGCATCTCTTGGGCATCCACCCTCCGAGTTTGCCGGCAGCCTGGGGGCTGCTAGCATCTCTTGGGCATCCACCCTCCGAGTTTGCCGGCAGCCTGGGGGCTGCTAGCATCTCTTGGGCATCCACCCTCCGAGTTTGCCGGCAGCCTGGGGGCTGCTAGCATCTCTTGGGCATCCACCCTCCGAGTTTGCCGGCAGCCTGGGGGCTGCTAGCATCTCTTGGGCATCCACCCTCCGAGTTTGCCGGCAGCCTGGGGGCTGCTAGCATCTCTTGGGCATCCACCCTCCGAGTTTGCCGGCAGCCTGGGGGCTGCTAGCATCTCTTGGGCATCCACCCTCCGAGTTTGCCGGCAGCCTGGGGGCTGCTAGCATCTCTTGGGCATCCACCCTCCGAGTTTGCCGGCAGCCTGGGGGCTGCTAGCATCTCTTGGGCATCCACCCTCCGAGTTTGCCGGCAGCCTGGGGGCTGCTAGCATCTCTTGGGCATCCACCCTCCGAGTTTGCCGGCAGCCTGGGGGCTGCTAGCATCTCTTGGGCATCCACCCTCCGAGTTTGCCGGCAGCCTGGGGGCTGCTAGCATCTCTTGGGCATCCACCCTCCGAGTTTGCCGGCAGCCTGGGGGCTGCTAGCATCTCTTGGGCATCCACCCTCCGAGTTTGCCGGCAGCCTGGGGGCTGCTAGCATCTCTTGGGCATCCACCCTCCGAGTTTGCCGGCAGCCTGGGGGCTGCTAGCATCTCTTGGGCATCCACCCTCCGAGTTTGCCGGCAGCCTGGGGGCTGCTAGCATCTCTTGGGCATCCACCCTCCGAGTTTGCCGGCAGCCTGGGGGCTGCTAGCATCTCTTGGGCATCCACCCTCCGAGTTTGCCGGCAGCCTGGGGGCTGCTAGCATCTCTTGGGCATCCACCCTCCGAGTTTGCCGGCAGCCTGGGGGCTGCTAGCATCTCTTGGGCATCCACCCTCCGAGTTTGCCGGCAGCCTGGGGGCTGCTAGCATCTCTTGGGCATCCACCCTCCGAGTTTGCCGGCAGCCTGGGGGCTGCTAGCATCTCTTGGGCATCCACCCTCCGAGTTTGCCGGCAGCCTGGGGGCTGCTAGCATCTCTTGGGCATCCACCCTCCGAGTTTGCCGGCAGCCTGGGGGCTGCTAGCATCTCTTGGGCATCCACCCTCCGAGTTTGCCGGCAGCCTGGGGGCTGCTAGCATCTCTTGGGCATCCACCCTCCGAGTTTGCCGGCAGCCTGGGGGCTGCTAGCATCTCTTGGGCATCCACCCTCCGAGTTTGCCGGCAGCCTGGGGGCTGCTAGCATCTCTTGGGCATCCACCCTCCGAGTTTGCCGGCAGCCTGGGGGCTGCTAGCATCTCTTGGGCATCCACCCTCCGAGTTTGCCGGCAGCCTGGGGGCTGCTAGCATCTCTTGGGCATCCACCCTCCGAGTTTGCCGGCAGCCTGGGGGCTGCTAGCATCTCTTGGGCATCCACCCTCCGAGTTTGCCGGCAGCCTGGGGGCTGCTAGCATCTCTTGGGCATCCACCCTCCGAGTTTGCCGGCAGCCTGGGGGCTGCTAGCATCTCTTGGGCATCCACCCTCCGAGTTTGCCGGCAGCCTGGGGGCTGCTAGCATCTCTTGGGCATCCACCCTCCGAGTTTGCCGGCAGCCTGGGGGCTGCTAGCATCTCTTGGGCATCCACCCTCCGAGTTTGCCGGCAGCCTGGGGGCTGCTAGCATCTCTTGGGCATCCACCCTCCGAGTTTGCCGGCAGCCTGGGGGCTGCTAGCATCTCTTGGGCATCCACCCTCCGAGTTTGCCGGCAGCCTGGGGGCTGCTAGCATCTCTTGGGCATCCACCCTCCGAGTTTGCCGGCAGCCTGGGGGCTGCTAGCATCTCTTGGGCATCCACCCTCCGAGTTTGCCGGCAGCCTGGGGGCTGCTAGCATCTCTTGGGCATCCACCCTCCGAGTTTGCCGGCAGCCTGGGGGCTGCTAGCATCTCTTGGGCATCCACCCTCCGAGTTTGCCGGCAGCCTGGGGGCTGCTAGCATCTCTTGGGCATCCACCCTCCGAGTTTGCCGGCAGCCTGGGGGCTGCTAGCATCTCTTGGGCATCCACCCTCCGAGTTTGCCGGCAGCCTGGGGGCTGCTAGCATCTCTTGGGCATCCACCCTCCGAGTTTGCCGGCAGCCTGGGGGCTGCTAGCATCTCTTGGGCATCCACCCTCCGAGTTTGCCGGCAGCCTGGGGGCTGCTAGCATCTCTTGGGCATCCACCCTCCGAGTTTGCCGGCAGCCTGGGGGCTGCTAGCATCTCTTGGGCATCCACCCTCCGAGTTTGCCGGCAGCCTGGGGGCTGCTAGCATCTCTTGGGCATCCACCCTCCGAGTTTGCCGGCAGCCTGGGGGCTGCTAGCATCTCTTGGGCATCCACCCTCCGAGTTTGCCGGCAGCCTGGGGGCTGCTAGCATCTCTTGGGCATCCACCCTCCGAGTTTGCCGGCAGCCTGGGGGCTGCTAGCATCTCTTGGGCATCCACCCTCCGAGTTTGCCGGCAGCCTGGGGGCTGCTAGCATCTCTTGGGCATCCACCCTCCGAGTTTGCCGGCAGCCTGGGGGCTGCTAGCATCTCTTGGGCATCCACCCTCCGAGTTTGCCGGCAGCCTGGGGGCTGCTAGCATCTCTTGGGCATCCACCCTCCGAGTTTGCCGGCAGCCTGGGGGCTGCTAGCATCTCTTGGGCATCCACCCTCCGAGTTTGCCGGCAGCCTGGGGGCTGCTAGCATCTCTTGGGCATCCACCCTCCGAGTTTGCCGGCAGCCTGGGGGCTGCTAGCATCTCTTGGGCATCCACCCTCCGAGTTTGCCGGCAGCCTGGGGGCTGCTAGCATCTCTTGGGCATCCACCCTCCGAGTTTGCCGGCAGCCTGGGGGCTGCTAGCATCTCTTGGGCATCCACCCTCCGAGTTTGCCGGCAGCCTGGGGGCTGCTAGCATCTCTTGGGCATCCACCCTCCGAGTTTGCCGGCAGCCTGGGGGCTGCTAGCATCTCTTGGGCATCCACCCTCCGAGTTTGCCGGCAGCCTGGGGGCTGCTAGCATCTCTTGGGCATCCACCCTCCGAGTTTGCCGGCAGCCTGGGGGCTGCTAGCATCTCTTGGGCATCCACCCTCCGAGTTTGCCGGCAGCCTGGGGGCTGCTAGCATCTCTTGGGCATCCACCCTCCGAGTTTGCCGGCAGCCTGGGGGCTGCTAGCATCTCTTGGGCATCCACCCTCCGAGTTTGCCGGCAGCCTGGGGGCTGCTAGCATCTCTTGGGCATCCACCCTCCGAGTTTGCCGGCAGCCTGGGGGCTGCTAGCATCTCTTGGGCATCCACCCTCCGAGTTTGCCGGCAGCCTGGGGGCTGCTAGCATCTCTTGGGCATCCACCCTCCGAGTTTGCCGGCAGCCTGGGGGCTGCTAGCATCTCTTGGGCATCCACCCTCCGAGTTTGCCGGCAGCCTGGGGGCTGCTAGCATCTCTTGGGCATCCACCCTCCGAGTTTGCCGGCAGCCTGGGGGCTGCTAGCATCTCTTGGGCATCCACCCTCCGAGTTTGCCGGCAGCCTGGGGGCTGCTAGCATCTCTTGGGCATCCACCCTCCGAGTTTGCCGGCAGCCTGGGGGCTGCTAGCATCTCTTGGGCATCCACCCTCCGAGTTTGCCGGCAGCCTGGGGGCTGCTAGCATCTCTTGGGCATCCACCCTCCGAGTTTGCCGGCAGCCTGGGGGCTGCTAGCATCTCTTGGGCATCCACCCTCCGAGTTTGCCGGCAGCCTGGGGGCTGCTAGCATCTCTTGGGCATCCACCCTCCGAGTTTGCCGGCAGCCTGGGGGCTGCTAGCATCTCTTGGGCATCCACCCTCCGAGTTTGCCGGCAGCCTGGGGGCTGCTAGCATCTCTTGGGCATCCACCCTCCGAGTTTGCCGGCAGCCTGGGGGCTGCTAGCATCTCTTGGGCATCCACCCTCCGAGTTTGCCGGCAGCCTGGGGGCTGCTAGCATCTCTTGGGCATCCACCCTCCGAGTTTGCCGGCAGCCTGGGGGCTGCTAGCATCTCTTGGGCATCCACCCTCCGAGTTTGCCGGCAGCCTGGGGGCTGCTAGCATCTCTTGGGCATCCACCCTCCGAGTTTGCCGGCAGCCTGGGGGCTGCTAGCATCTCTTGGGCATCCACCCTCCGAGTTTGCCGGCAGCCTGGGGGCTGCTAGCATCTCTTGGGCATCCACCCTCCGAGTTTGCCGGCAGCCTGGGGGCTGCTAGCATCTCTTGGGCATCCACCCTCCGAGTTTGCCGGCAGCCTGGGGGCTGCTAGCATCTCTTGGGCATCCACCCTCCGAGTTTGCCGGCAGCCTGGGGGCTGCTAGCATCTCTTGGGCATCCACCCTCCGAGTTTGCCGGCAGCCTGGGGGCTGCTAGCATCTCTTGGGCATCCACCCTCCGAGTTTGCCGGCAGCCTGGGGGCTGCTAGCATCTCTTGGGCATCCACCCTCCGAGTTTGCCGGCAGCCTGGGGGCTGCTAGCATCTCTTGGGCATCCACCCGCCGAGTTTGCCGGCAGCCTGGGGGCTGCTAGCATCTCTTGGGCATCCACCCGCCGAGTTTGCCGGCAGCCTGGGGGCTGCTAGCATCTCTTGGGCATCCACCCGCCGAGTTTGCCGGCAGCCTGGGGGCTGCTAGCATCTCTTGGGCATCCACCCGCCGAGTTTGCCGGCAGCCTGGGGGCTGCTAGCATCTCTTGGGCATCCACCCGCCGAGTTTGCCGGCAGCCTGGGGGCTGCTAGCATCTCTTGGGCATCCACCCGCCGAGTTTGCCGGCAGCCTGGGGGCTGCTAGCATCTCTTGGGCATCCACCCGCCGAGTTTGCCGGCAGCCTGGGGGCTGCTAGCATCTCTTGGGCATCCACCCGCCGAGTTTGCCGGCAGCCTGGGGGCTGCTAGCATCTCTTGGGCATCCACCCGCCGAGTTTGCCGGCAGCCTGGGGGCTGCTAGCATCTCTTGGGCATCCACCCGCCGAGTTTGCCGGCAGCCTGGGGGCTGCTAGCATCTCTTGGGCATCCACCCGCCGAGTTTGCCGGCAGCCTGGGGGCTGCTAGCATCTCTTGGGCATCCACCCGCCGAGTTTGCCGGCAGCCTGGGGGCTGCTAGCATCTCTTGGGCATCCACCCGCCGAGTTTGCCGGCAGCCTGGGGGCTGCTAGCATCTCTTGGGCATCCACCCGCCGAGTTTGCCGGCAGCCTGGGGGCTGCTAGCATCTCTTGGGCATCCACCCGCCGAGTTTGCCGGCAGCCTGGGGGCTGCTAGCATCTCTTGGGCATCCACCCGCCGAGTTTGCCGGCAGCCTGGGGGCTGCTAGCATCTCTTGGGCATCCACCCGCCGAGTTTGCCGGCAGCCTGGGGGCTGCTAGCATCTCTTGGGCATCCACCCGCCGAGTTTGCCGGCAGCCTGGGGGCTGCTAGCATCTCTTGGGCATCCACCCGCCGAGTTTGCCGGCAGCCTGGGGGCTGCTAGCATCTCTTGGGCATCCACCCGCCGAGTTTGCCGGCAGCCTGGGGGCTGCTAGCATCTCTTGGGCATCCACCCGCCGAGTTTGCCGGCAGCCTGGGGGCTGCTAGCATCTCTTGGGCATCCACCCGCCGAGTTTGCCGGCAGCCTGGGGGCTGCTAGCATCTCTTGGGCATCCACCCGCCGAGTTTGCCGGCAGCCTGGGGGCTGCTAGCATCTCTTGGGCATCCACCCGCCGAGTTTGCCGGCAGCCTGGGGGCTGCTAGCATCTCTTGGGCATCCACCCGCCGAGTTTGCCGGCAGCCTGGGGGCTGCTAGCATCTCTTGGGCATCCACCCGCCGAGTTTGCCGGCAGCCTGGGGGCTGCTAGCATCTCTTGGGCATCCACCCGCCGAGTTTGCCGGCAGCCTGGGGGCTGCTAGCATCTCTTGGGCATCCACCCGCCGAGTTTGCCGGCAGCCTGGGGGCTGCTAGCATCTCTTGGGCATCCACCCGCCGAGTTTGCCGGCAGCCTGGGGGCTGCTAGCATCTCTTGGGCATCCACCCGCCGAGTTTGCCGGCAGCCTGGGGGCTGCTAGCATCTCTTGGGCATCCACCCGCCGAGTTTGCCGGCAGCCTGGGGGCTGCTAGCATCTCTTGGGCATCCACCCGCCGAGTTTGCCGGCAGCCTGGGGGCTGCTAGCATCTCTTGGGCATCCACCCGCCGAGTTTGCCGGCAGCCTGGGGGCTGCTAGCATCTCTTGGGCATCCACCCGCCGAGTTTGCCGGCAGCCTGGGGGCTGCTAGCATCTCTTGGGCATCCACCCGCCGAGTTTGCCGGCAGCCTGGGGGCTGCTAGCATCTCTTGGGCATCCACCCGCCGAGTTTGCCGGCAGCCTGGGGGCTGCTAGCATCTCTTGGGCATCCACCCGCCGAGTTTGCCGGCAGCCTGGGGGCTGCTAGCATCTCTTGGGCATCCACCCGCCGAGTTTGCCGGCAGCCTGGGGGCTGCTAGCATCTCTTGGGCATCCACCCGCCGAGTTTGCCGGCAGCCTGGGGGCTGCTAGCATCTCTTGGGCATCCACCCGCCGAGTTTGCCGGCAGCCTGGGGGCTGCTAGCATCTCTTGGGCATCCACCCGCCGAGTTTGCCGGCAGCCTGGGGGCTGCTAGCATCTCTTGGGCATCCACCCGCCGAGTTTGCCGGCAGCCTGGGGGCTGCTAGCATCTCTTGGGCATCCACCCGCCGAGTTTGCCGGCAGCCTGGGGGCTGCTAGCATCTCTTGGGCATCCACCCGCCGAGTTTGCCGGCAGCCTGGGGGCTGCTAGCATCTCTTGGGCATCCACCCGCCGAGTTTGCCGGCAGCCTGGGGGCTGCTAGCATCTCTTGGGCATCCACCCGCCGAGTTTGCCGGCAGCCTGGGGGCTGCTAGCATCTCTTGGGCATCCACCCGCCGAGTTTGCCGGCAGCCTGGGGGCTGCTAGCATCTCTTGGGCATCCACCCGCCGAGTTTGCCGGCAGCCTGGGGGCTGCTAGCATCTCTTGGGCATCCACCCGCCGAGTTTGCCGGCAGCCTGGGGGCTGCTAGCATCTCTTGGGCATCCACCCGCCGAGTTTGCCGGCAGCCTGGGGGCTGCTAGCATCTCTTGGGCATCCACCCGCCGAGTTTGCCGGCAGCCTGGGGGCTGCTAGCATCTCTTGGGCATCCACCCGCCGAGTTTGCCGGCAGCCTGGGGGCTGCTAGCATCTCTTGGGCATCCACCCGCCGAGTTTGCCGGCAGCCTGGGGGCTGCTAGCATCTCTTGGGCATCCACCCGCCGAGTTTGCCGGCAGCCTGGGGGCTGCTAGCATCTCTTGGGCATCCACCCGCCGAGTTTGCCGGCAGCCTGGGGGCTGCTAGCATCTCTTGGGCATCCACCCGCCGAGTTTGCCGGCAGCCTGGGGGCTGCTAGCATCTCTTGGGCATCCACCCGCCGAGTTTGCCGGCAGCCTGGGGGCTGCTAGCATCTCTTGGGCATCCACCCGCCGAGTTTGCCGGCAGCCTGGGGGCTGCTAGCATCTCTTGGGCATCCACCCGCCGAGTTTGCCGGCAGCCTGGGGGCTGCTAGCATCTCTTGGGCATCCACCCGCCGAGTTTGCCGGCAGCCTGGGGGCTGCTAGCATCTCTTGGGCATCCACCCGCCGAGTTTGCCGGCAGCCTGGGGGCTGCTAGCATCTCTTGGGCATCCACCCGCCGAGTTTGCCGGCAGCCTGGGGGCTGCTAGCATCTCTTGGGCATCCACCCGCCGAGTTTGCCGGCAGCCTGGGGGCTGCTAGCATCTCTTGGGCATCCACCCGCCGAGTTTGCCGGCAGCCTGGGGGCTGCTAGCATCTCTTGGGCATCCACCCGCCGAGTTTGCCGGCAGCCTGGGGGCTGCTAGCATCTCTTGGGCATCCACCCGCCGAGTTTGCCGGCAGCCTGGGGGCTGCTAGCATCTCTTGGGCATCCACCCGCCGAGTTTGCCGGCAGCCTGGGGGCTGCTAGCATCTCTTGGGCATCCACCCGCCGAGTTTGCCGGCAGCCTGGGGGCTGCTAGCATCTCTTGGGCATCCACCCGCCGAGTTTGCCGGCAGCCTGGGGGCTGCTAGCATCTCTTGGGCATCCACCCGCCGAGTTTGCCGGCAGCCTGGGGGCTGCTAGCATCTCTTGGGCATCCACCCGCCGAGTTTGCCGGCAGCCTGGGGGCTGCTAGCATCTCTTGGGCATCCACCCGCCGAGTTTGCCGGCAGCCTGGGGGCTGCTAGCATCTCTTGGGCATCCACCCGCCGAGTTTGCCGGCAGCCTGGGGGCTGCTAGCATCTCTTGGGCATCCACCCGCCGAGTTTGCCGGCAGCCTGGGGGCTGCTAGCATCTCTTGGGCATCCACCCGCCGAGTTTGCCGGCAGCCTGGGGGCTGCTAGCATCTCTTGGGCATCCACCCGCCGAGTTTGCCGGCAGCCTGGGGGCTGCTAGCATCTCTTGGGCATCCACCCGCCGAGTTTGCCGGCAGCCTGGGGGCTGCTAGCATCTCTTGGGCATCCACCCGCCGAGTTTGCCGGCAGCCTGGGGGCTGCTAGCATCTCTTGGGCATCCACCCGCCGAGTTTGCCGGCAGCCTGGGGGCTGCTAGCATCTCTTGGGCATCCACCCGCCGAGTTTGCCGGCAGCCTGGGGGCTGCTAGCATCTCTTGGGCATCCACCCGCCGAGTTTGCCGGCAGCCTGGGGGCTGCTAGCATCTCTTGGGCATCCACCCGCCGAGTTTGCCGGCAGCCTGGGGGCTGCTAGCATCTCTTGGGCATCCACCCGCCGAGTTTGCCGGCAGCCTGGGGGCTGCTAGCATCTCTTGGGCATCCACCCGCCGAGTTTGCCGGCAGCCTGGGGGCTGCTAGCATCTCTTGGGCATCCACCCGCCGAGTTTGCCGGCAGCCTGGGGGCTGCTAGCATCTCTTGGGCATCCACCCGCCGAGTTTGCCGGCAGCCTGGGGGCTGCTAGCATCTCTTGGGCATCCACCCGCCGAGTTTGCCGGCAGCCTGGGGGCTGCTAGCATCTCTTGGGCATCCACCCGCCGAGTTTGCCGGCAGCCTGGGGGCTGCTAGCATCTCTTGGGCATCCACCCGCCGAGTTTGCCGGCAGCCTGGGGGCTGCTAGCATCTCTTGGGCATCCACCCGCCGAGTTTGCCGGCAGCCTGGGGGCTGCTAGCATCTCTTGGGCATCCACCCGCCGAGTTTGCCGGCAGCCTGGGGGCTGCTAGCATCTCTTGGGCATCCACCCGCCGAGTTTGCCGGCAGCCTGGGGGCTGCTAGCATCTCTTGGGCATCCACCCGCCGAGTTTGCCGGCAGCCTGGGGGCTGCTAGCATCTCTTGGGCATCCACCCGCCGAGTTTGCCGGCAGCCTGGGGGCTGCTAGCATCTCTTGGGCATCCACCCGCCGAGTTTGCCGGCAGCCTGGGGGCTGCTAGCATCTCTTGGGCATCCACCCGCCGAGTTTGCCGGCAGCCTGGGGGCTGCTAGCATCTCTTGGGCATCCACCCGCCGAGTTTGCCGGCAGCCTGGGGGCTGCTAGCATCTCTTGGGCATCCACCCGCCGAGTTTGCCGGCAGCCTGGGGGCTGCTAGCATCTCTTGGGCATCCACCCGCCGAGTTTGCCGGCAGCCTGGGGGCTGCTAGCATCTCTTGGGCATCCACCCGCCGAGTTTGCCGGCAGCCTGGGGGCTGCTAGCATCTCTTGGGCATCCACCCGCCGAGTTTGCCGGCAGCCTGGGGGCTGCTAGCATCTCTTGGGCATCCACCCGCCGAGTTTGCCGGCAGCCTGGGGGCTGCTAGCATCTCTTGGGCATCCACCCGCCGAGTTTGCCGGCAGCCTGGGGGCTGCTAGCATCTCTTGGGCATCCACCCGCCGAGTTTGCCGGCAGCCTGGGGGCTGCTAGCATCTCTTGGGCATCCACCCGCCGAGTTTGCCGGCAGCCTGGGGGCTGCTAGCATCTCTTGGGCATCCACCCGCCGAGTTTGCCGGCAGCCTGGGGGCTGCTAGCATCTCTTGGGCATCCACCCGCCGAGTTTGCCGGCAGCCTGGGGGCTGCTAGCATCTCTTGGGCATCCACCCGCCGAGTTTGCCGGCAGCCTGGGGGCTGCTAGCATCTCTTGGGCATCCACCCGCCGAGTTTGCCGGCAGCCTGGGGGCTGCTAGCATCTCTTGGGCATCCACCCGCCGAGTTTGCCGGCAGCCTGGGGGCTGCTAGCATCTCTTGGGCATCCACCCGCCGAGTTTGCCGGCAGCCTGGGGGCTGCTAGCATCTCTTGGGCATCCACCCGCCGAGTTTGCCGGCAGCCTGGGGGCTGCTAGCATCTCTTGGGCATCCACCCGCCGAGTTTGCCGGCAGCCTGGGGGCTGCTAGCATCTCTTGGGCATCCACCCGCCGAGTTTGCCGGCAGCCTGGGGGCTGCTAGCATCTCTTGGGCATCCACCCGCCGAGTTTGCCGGCAGCCTGGGGGCTGCTAGCATCTCTTGGGCATCCACCCGCCGAGTTTGCCGGCAGCCTGGGGGCTGCTAGCATCTCTTGGGCATCCACCCGCCGAGTTTGCCAGCAGCCTGGGGGCTGCTAGCATCTCTTGGGCATCCACCCGCCGAGTTTGCCAGGCAGCCTGGGGGCTGCTAGCATCTCTTGGGCATCCACCCGCCGAGTTTGCCGGCAGCCTGGGGGCTGCTAGCATCTCTTGGGCATCCACCCGCCGAGTTTGCCGGCAGCCTGGGGGCTGCTAGCATCTCTTGGGCATCCACCCGCCGAGTTTTGCCGGCAGCCTGGGGGCTGCTAGCATCTCTTGGGCATCCACCCGCCGAGTTTGCCAGCAGCCTGGGGGCTGCTAGCATCTCTTGGGCATCCACCCGCCGAGTTTGCCAGCAGCCTGGGGGCTGCTAGCATCTCTTGGGCATCCACCCGCCGAGTTTGCCAGCAGCCTGGGGGCTGCTAGCATCTCTTGGGCATCCACCCGCCGAGTTTGCCAGCAGCCTGGGGGCTGCTAGCATCTCTTGGGCATCCACCCGCCGAGTTTGCCAGCAGCCTGGGGGCTGCTAGCATCTCTTGGGCATCCACCCGCCGAGTTTGCCAGCAGCCTGGGGGCTGCTAGCATCTCTTGGGCATCCACCCGCCGAGTTTGCCAGCAGCCTGGGGGCTGCTAGCATCTCTTGGGCATCCACCCGCCGAGTTTGCCAGCAGCCTGGGGGCTGCTAGCATCTCTTGGGCATCCACCCGCCGAGTTTGCCAGCAGCCTGGGGGCTGCTAGCATCTCTTGGGCATCCACCCGCCGAGTTTGCCAGCAGCCTGGGGGCTGCTAGCATCTCTTGGGCATCCACCCGCCGAGTTTGCCAGCAGCCTGGGGGCTGCTAGCATCTCTTGGGCATCCACCCGCCGAGTTTGCCAGCAGCCTGGGGGCTGCTAGCATCTCTTGGGCATCCACCCGCCGAGTTTGCCAGCAGCCTGGGGGCTGCTAGCATCTCTTGGGCATCCACCCGCCGAGTTTGCCAGCAGCCTGGGGGCTGCTAGCATCTCTTGGGCATCCACCCGCCGAGTTTGCCAGCAGCCTGGGGGCTGCTAGCATCTCTTGGGCATCCACCCGCCGAGTTTGCCAGCAGCCTGGGGGCTGCTAGCATCTCTTGGGCATCCACCCGCCGAGTTTGCCAGCAGCCTGGGGGCTGCTAGCATCTCTTGGGCATCCACCCGCCGAGTTTGCCAGCAGCCTGGGGGCTGCTAGCATCTCTTGGGCATCCACCCGCCGAGTTTGCCAGCAGCCTGGGGGCTGCTAGCATCTCTTGGGCATCCACCCGCCGAGTTTGCCAGCAGCCTGGGGGCTGCTAGCATCTCTTGGGCATCCACCCGCCGAGTTTGCCAGCAGCCTGGGGGCTGCTAGCATCTCTTGGGCATCCACCCGCCGAGTTTGCCAGCAGCCTGGGGGCTGCTAGCATCTCTTGGGCATCCACCCGCCGAGTTTGCCAGCAGCCTGGGGGCTGCTAGCATCTCTTGGGCATCCACCCGCCGAGTTTGCCAGCAGCCTGGGGGCTGCTAGCATCTCTTGGGCATCCACCCGCCGAGTTTGCCAGCAGCCTGGGGGCTGCTAGCATCTCTTGGGCATCCACCCGCCGAGTTTGCCAGCAGCCTGGGGGCTGCTAGCATCTCTTGGGCATCCACCCGCCGAGTTTGCCAGCAGCCTGGGGGCTGCTAGCATCTCTTGGGCATCCACCCGCCGAGTTTGCCAGCAGCCTGGGGGCTGCTAGCATCTCTTGGGCATCCACCCGCCGAGTTTGCCAGCAGCCTGGGGGCTGCTAGCATCTCTTGGGCATCCACCCGCCGAGTTTGCCAGCAGCCTGGGGGCTGCTAGCATCTCTTGGGCATCCACCCGCCGAGTTTGCCAGCAGCCTGGGGGCTGCTAGCATCTCTTGGGCATCCACCCGCCGAGTTTGCCAGCAGCCTGGGGGCTGCTAGCATCTCTTGGGCATCCACCCGCCGAGTTTGCCAGCAGCCTGGGGGCTGCTAGCATCTCTTGGGCATCCACCCGCCGAGTTTGCCAGCAGCCTGGGGGCTGCTAGCATCTCTTGGGCATCCACCCGCCGAGTTTGCCAGCAGCCTGGGGGCTGCTAGCATCTCTTGGGCATCCACCCGCCGAGTTTGCCAGCAGCCTGGGGGCTGCTAGCATCTCTTGGGCATCCACCCGCCGAGTTTGCCAGCAGCCTGGGGGCTGCTAGCATCTCTTGGGCATCCACCCGCCGAGTTTGCCAGCAGCCTGGGGGCTGCTAGCATCTCTTGGGCATCCACCCGCCGAGTTTGCCAGCAGCCTGGGGGCTGCTAGCATCTCTTGGGCATCCACCCGCCGAGTTTGCCAGCAGCCTGGGGGCTGCTAGCATCTCTTGGGCATCCACCCGCCGAGTTTGCCAGCAGCCTGGGGGCTGCTAGCATCTCTTGGGCATCCACCCGCCGAGTTTGCCAGCAGCCTGGGGGCTGCTAGCATCTCTTGGGCATCCACCCGCCGAGTTTGCCAGCAGCCTGGGGGCTGCTAGCATCTCTTGGGCATCCACCCGCCGAGTTTGCCAGCAGCCTGGGGGCTGCTAGCATCTCTTGGGCATCCACCCGCCGAGTTTGCCAGCAGCCTGGGGGCTGCTAGCATCTCTTGGGCATCCACCCGCCGAGTTTGCCAGCAGCCTGGGGGCTGCTAGCATCTCTTGGGCATCCACCCGCCGAGTTTGCCAGCAGCCTGGGGGCTGCTAGCATCTCTTGGGCATCCACCCGCCGAGTTTGCCAGCAGCCTGGGGGCTGCTAGCATCTCTTGGGCATCCACCCGCCGAGTTTGCCAGCAGCCTGGGGGCTGCTAGCATCTCTTGGGCATCCACCCGCCGAGTTTGCCAGCAGCCTGGGGGCTGCTAGCATCTCTTGGGCATCCACCCGCCGAGTTTGCCAGCAGCCTGGGGGCTGCTAGCATCTCTTGGGCATCCACCCGCCGAGTTTGCCAGCAGCCTGGGGGCTGCTAGCATCTCTTGGGCATCCACCCGCCGAGTTTGCCAGCAGCCTGGGGGCTGCTAGCATCTCTTGGGCATCCACCCGCCGAGTTTGCCAGCAGCCTGGGGGCTGCTAGCATCTCTTGGGCATCCACCCGCCGAGTTTGCCAGCAGCCTGGGGGCTGCTAGCATCTCTTGGGCATCCACCCGCCGAGTTTGCCAGCAGCCTGGGGGCTGCTAGCATCTCTTGGGCATCCACCCGCCGAGTTTGCCAGCAGCCTGGGGGCTGCTAGCATCTCTTGGGCATCCACCCGCCGAGTTTGCCAGCAGCCTGGGGGCTGCTAGCATCTCTTGGGCATCCACCCGCCGAGTTTGCCAGCAGCCTGGGGGCTGCTAGCATCTCTTGGGCATCCACCCGCCGAGTTTGCCAGCAGCCTGGGGGCTGCTAGCATCTCTTGGGCATCCACCCGCCGAGTTTGCCAGCAGCCTGGGGGCTGCTAGCATCTCTTGGGCATCCACCCGCCGAGTTTGCCAGCAGCCTGGGGGCTGCTAGCATCTCTTGGGCATCCACCCGCCGAGTTTGCCAGCAGCCTGGGGGCTGCTAGCATCTCTTGGGCATCCACCCGCCGAGTTTGCCAGCAGCCTGGGGGCTGCTAGCATCTCTTGGGCATCCACCCGCCGAGTTTGCCAGCAGCCTGGGGGCTGCTAGCATCTCTTGGGCATCCACCCGCCGAGTTTGCCAGCAGCCTGGGGGCTGCTAGCATCTCTTGGGCATCCACCCGCCGAGTTTGCCAGCAGCCTGGGGGCTGCTAGCATCTCTTGGGCATCCACCCGCCGAGTTTGCCAGCAGCCTGGGGGCTGCTAGCATCTCTTGGGCATCCACCCGCCGAGTTTGCCAGCAGCCTGGGGGCTGCTAGCATCTCTTGGGCATCCACCCGCCGAGTTTGCCAGCAGCCTGGGGGCTGCTAGCATCTCTTGGGCATCCACCCGCCGAGTTTGCCAGCAGCCTGGGGGCTGCTAGCATCTCTTGGGCATCCACCCGCCGAGTTTGCCAGCAGCCTGGGGGCTGCTAGCATCTCTTGGGCATCCACCCGCCGAGTTTGCCAGCAGCCTGGGGGCTGCTAGCATCTCTTGGGCATCCACCCGCCGAGTTTGCCAGCAGCCTGGGGGCTGCTAGCATCTCTTGGGCATCCACCCGCCGAGTTTGCCAGCAGCCTGGGGGCTGCTAGCATCTCTTGGGCATCCACCCGCCGAGTTTGCCAGCAGCCTGGGGGCTGCTAGCATCTCTTGGGCATCCACCCGCCGAGTTTGCCAGCAGCCTGGGGGCTGCTAGCATCTCTTGGGCATCCACCCGCCGAGTTTGCCAGCAGCCTGGGGGCTGCTAGCATCTCTTGGGCATCCACCCGCCGAGTTTGCCAGCAGCCTGGGGGCTGCTAGCATCTCTTGGGCATCCACCCGCCGAGTTTGCCAGCAGCCTGGGGGCTGCTAGCATCTCTTGGGCATCCACCCGCCGAGTTTGCCAGCAGCCTGGGGGCTGCTAGCATCTCTTGGGCATCCACCCGCCGAGTTTGCCAGCAGCCTGGGGGCTGCTAGCATCTCTTGGGCATCCACCCGCCGAGTTTGCCAGCAGCCTGGGGGCTGCTAGCATCTCTTGGGCATCCACCCGCCGAGTTTGCCAGCAGCCTGGGGGCTGCTAGCATCTCTTGGGCATCCACCCGCCGAGTTTGCCAGCAGCCTGGGGGCTGCTAGCATCTCTTGGGCATCCACCCGCCGAGTTTGCCAGCAGCCTGGGGGCTGCTAGCATCTCTTGGGCATCCACCCGCCGAGTTTGCCAGCAGCCTGGGGGCTGCTAGCATCTCTTGGGCATCCACCCGCCGAGTTTGCCAGCAGCCTGGGGGCTGCTAGCATCTCTTGGGCATCCACCCGCCGAGTTTGCCAGCAGCCTGGGGGCTGCTAGCATCTCTTGGGCATCCACCCGCCGAGTTTGCCAGCAGCCTGGGGGCTGCTAGCATCTCTTGGGCATCCACCCGCCGAGTTTGCCAGCAGCCTGGGGGCTGCTAGCATCTCTTGGGCATCCACCCGCCGAGTTTGCCAGCAGCCTGGGGGCTGCTAGCATCTCTTGGGCATCCACCCGCCGAGTTTGCCAGCAGCCTGGGGGCTGCTAGCATCTCTTGGGCATCCACCCGCCGAGTTTGCCAGCAGCCTGGGGGCTGCTAGCATCTCTTGGGCATCCACCCGCCGAGTTTGCCAGCAGCCTGGGGGCTGCTAGCATCTCTTGGGCATCCACCCGCCGAGTTTGCCAGCAGCCTGGGGGCTGCTAGCATCTCTTGGGCATCCACCCGCCGAGTTTGCCAGCAGCCTGGGGGCTGCTAGCATCTCTTGGGCATCCACCCGCCGAGTTTGCCAGCAGCCTGGGGGCTGCTAGCATCTCTTGGGCATCCACCCGCCGAGTTTGCCAGCAGCCTGGGGGCTGCTAGCATCTCTTGGGCATCCACCCGCCGAGTTTGCCAGCAGCCTGGGGGCTGCTAGCATCTCTTGGGCATCCACCCGCCGAGTTTGCCAGCAGCCTGGGGGCTGCTAGCATCTCTTGGGCATCCACCCGCCGAGTTTGCCAGCAGCCTGGGGGCTGCTAGCATCTCTTGGGCATCCACCCGCCGAGTTTGCCAGCAGCCTGGGGGCTGCTAGCATCTCTTGGGCATCCACCCGCCGAGTTTGCCAGCAGCCTGGGGGCTGCTAGCATCTCTTGGGCATCCACCCGCCGAGTTTGCCAGCAGCCTGGGGGCTGCTAGCATCTCTTGGGCATCCACCCGCCGAGTTTGCCAGCAGCCTGGGGGCTGCTAGCATCTCTTGGGCATCCACCCGCCGAGTTTGCCAGCAGCCTGGGGGCTGCTAGCATCTCTTGGGCATCCACCCGCCGAGTTTGCCAGCAGCCTGGGGGCTGCTAGCATCTCTTGGGCATCCACCCGCCGAGTTTGCCAGCAGCCTGGGGGCTGCTAGCATCTCTTGGGCATCCACCCGCCGAGTTTGCCAGCAGCCTGGGGGCTGCTAGCATCTCTTGGGCATCCACCCGCCGAGTTTGCCAGCAGCCTGGGGGCTGCTAGCATCTCTTGGGCATCCACCCGCCGAGTTTGCCAGCAGCCTGGGGGCTGCTAGCATCTCTTGGGCATCCACCCGCCGAGTTTGCCAGCAGCCTGGGGGCTGCTAGCATCTCTTGGGCATCCACCCGCCGAGTTTGCCAGCAGCCTGGGGGCTGCTAGCATCTCTTGGGCATCCACCCGCCGAGTTTGCCAGCAGCCTGGGGGCTGCTAGCATCTCTTGGGCATCCACCCGCCGAGTTTGCCAGCAGCCTGGGGGCTGCTAGCATCTCTTGGGCATCCACCCGCCGAGTTTGCCAGCAGCCTGGGGGCTGCTAGCATCTCTTGGGCATCCACCCGCCGAGTTTGCCAGCAGCCTGGGGGCTGCTAGCATCTCTTGGGCATCCACCCGCCGAGTTTGCCAGCAGCCTGGGGGCTGCTAGCATCTCTTGGGCATCCACCCGCCGAGTTTGCCAGCAGCCTGGGGGCTGCTAGCATCTCTTGGGCATCCACCCGCCGAGTTTGCCAGCAGCCTGGGGGCTGCTAGCATCTCTTGGGCATCCACCCGCCGAGTTTGCCAGCAGCCTGGGGGCTGCTAGCATCTCTTGGGCATCCACCCGCCGAGTTTGCCAGCAGCCTGGGGGCTGCTAGCATCTCTTGGGCATCCACCCGCCGAGTTTGCCAGCAGCCTGGGGGCTGCTAGCATCTCTTGGGCATCCACCCGCCGAGTTTGCCAGCAGCCTGGGGGCTGCTAGCATCTCTTGGGCATCCACCCGCCGAGTTTGCCAGCAGCCTGGGGGCTGCTAGCATCTCTTGGGCATCCACCCGCCGAGTTTGCCAGCAGCCTGGGGGCTGCTAGCATCTCTTGGGCATCCACCCGCCGAGTTTGCCAGCAGCCTGGGGGCTGCTAGCATCTCTTGGGCATCCACCCGCCGAGTTTGCCAGCAGCCTGGGGGCTGCTAGCATCTCTTGGGCATCCACCCGCCGAGTTTGCCAGCAGCCTGGGGGCTGCTAGCATCTCTTGGGCATCCACCCGCCGAGTTTGCCAGCAGCCTGGGGGCTGCTAGCATCTCTTGGGCATCCACCCGCCGAGTTTGCCAGCAGCCTGGGGGCTGCTAGCATCTCTTGGGCATCCACCCGCCGAGTTTGCCAGCAGCCTGGGGGCTGCTAGCATCTCTTGGGCATCCACCCGCCGAGTTTGCCAGCAGCCTGGGGGCTGCTAGCATCTCTTGGGCATCCACCCGCCGAGTTTGCCAGCAGCCTGGGGGCTGCTAGCATCTCTTGGGCATCCACCCGCCGAGTTTGCCAGCAGCCTGGGGGCTGCTAGCATCTCTTGGGCATCCACCCGCCGAGTTTGCCAGCAGCCTGGGGGCTGCTAGCATCTCTTGGGCATCCACCCGCCGAGTTTGCCAGCAGCCTGGGGGCTGCTAGCATCTCTTGGGCATCCACCCGCCGAGTTTGCCAGCAGCCTGGGGGCTGCTAGCATCTCTTGGGCATCCACCCTCCGAGTTTGCCAGCAGCCTGGGGGCTGCTAGCATCTCTTGGGCATCCACCCTCCGAGTTTGCCAGCAGCCTGGGGGCTGCTAGCATCTCTTGGGCATCCACCCGCCGAGTTTGCC
>JBAMJV010013488.1:0-35129 GCA_037951105.1 Echinarachnius parma
GTTACATTATATATAGAGGGGCGTTGTACATATAAGTGATGGTAATGATCTTTTGAGAATTTTGTTTACTTAACATTACATATATAATATATACTCTTCGTAGTCAAACGAAGTTAATATCATATATCATGATCATAACATAATCAAATTATTTACAGTATGGAAATCAAAGTATAAGAAAACAATATGATACATAGATTATTGCATGAATAGTTTACAAGTGGTACATTTACCAAGTTATCTGGATGTGTAATTAATACACTTATATACAAATATAATGAGGAATTCAGAAAGGAAATGTTATTACAATCATGGCAAACGTAACGTAATGAAATAATATCATCTCATGTCGAGCGACATGCGTTTTCTTGTTTGTGAGAACCCAATTTGGGTAAATTATCATAATTTTATTTGAAACAGGTTATAATATCTAGGTTTAATGAGCAAATGATGAGTTGAATACTGAATGTTTATCACATCATGTGTAAATCAGATGTACATAAATTGCTAGACATCATAAACATTGTTATGTCAGGCAAACTTATGTTCCTTATCACAGGGGCAGTCAGTCCGGCGGTTTTGATACTCTGCCACTGCGTGTGGTTGTTGGTAGGGATAGTGTGTGCTTTCGTAATGCTGCGATCGTGAGCGTTGTGGATGATGCGGGGCGTTCGCTTGGTCAGCGAACTATCCGCGAGCTGGCGTGGCAGGCATTGGTCTGATATCCTTTCGATTGCGCCTATATTCGCCTTGCTCGGTTTTGATGACGTAACTACGTGGGGATCGGGATGCTCTAGCTACATGACCAGTTCGCCACGTGTCATATTTGCGAAATACCACTTTCTGCTCTTGTCGCAGCGGGGAAAAGGGGTTGGGGCGTGCACGTGCATCAAAGATCCCTGTTGTTTACTCTGTCTCGCTTGAGATAGCTTTGCATGGGGGGCACGCTGTGTGGTCGAAGGAGCGTTTTCCCGGGTGGGAATACGACTCTGGAGCAGTCTACCGTTCAGTAATTGGGGCCGGTGCATAACCACGCATTCCGTCGCGGGGTGTGTTCCTATACTCAAGAAGAGCATACATATGGGACTTGCTTGCTCATTTTGGCCCTTTTCATGGGTTCCCGTGCGATAACACCAAGAGACTCCATGCAGTCTAATTCCTCTCGCACCCTTATCGCGCAACACATGTGTTATCGTCCTAGGGGGGCATTTCACAGGGTCTACATCCCTGCGTAATGAGATGTCATACTCGTATTACATAATCGACCTTAAAACCCTGTAAAAGGGTCTTTGTTCGCCTCGATCGCATCCGACTCGGTTGTGATTGCGTACTCGCTTGTGATTGCGTTATCATGGTTTCTACCGTTTCGCGGGCTTTGGCTCCGGGGAGCATGGTCAGACACGGCATGGTCGGCTGGGGGGCATTTTCGCGCGCTTGGGCTTGGGGGGTGGGGCAGTGCGGATGGGATAGCTTGCCTATTTTGGTTCGCCGCAGCGCTAGTTTGATTCGCATTGGCGCTCGCAACATCATCCACAAACTCTCTACGCGTCAGCAATTGCATCATTTCACATGCTTGCACACCCAACAAAGGTTTCACACTCCCACCAACCACTTGAAATGACAAAAAGTATGTACACTTACCGAGAACGACTTCACTGCTTGCTTGTCCTATCGGTTTCATTACATGTCCAGAGTAAGATCTTAATGTCACATTTGTCCTTTCCAAGGGTAGATTAGTGTCCCTAAAAATTGATTCCGGCAGAATGTTCACTTGCGCTCCCGGGTCCAATCTAAAGTTCACCCGAACGCCATTAATTGTGCAGGTCTGCGTCCATTCATTCACACCTTTCGATTTCGAGTCCACATTGTCAATGTCGATGACAAACAAATCATCGTAGTACGACGCGTCATCGTCGCGGTCGCTGTGGTCGTCGAGGTCCTGGGTTGGCGAGTCGTCGTCTGCGTCGAGTCCCCTTACGTGTCGGTTCTGTCGTCCACGGCATCGGGATGACCGAGAAAAGTGTCCTCTTTCGCCGCACTCTCGACATCGCTCGTCCGCCGCAGGACAAAAGTCCGTCTTGTGCACATACGTGCAGTTAGTGCATGTGTCGGGGCTCGGCATCGCTGGTCGTGCTGGCTGTCGTTTCGGCTGTGGTGGTCGTTGACGCACAAAATCCATTTGCGCAGTTGTCGTGCTTCTCTGAGGGGTTTGGAGTTGTGCCATTTGATGCGCACTACTCTTGGCGATATTGCAGACCGTCAAGCATTTCTGCAAATCTAAGTCATCGACCTGTAGCAGCTTTTCACGTAGCACTTGACTATGGATGCCGCACACGATTCTGTCTTTCAAAAAGTCTTCCTCTAGGTCGCCAAATTCGCAGTCTCTGATGAGAGCTTTTAATTCCGTGATGTACACACCGAAGCTCTCACTAACTCGTTGATTCCGCGAGTTGAACATATATCTGTTAACAGACAGATTTTGTCTCGGCTGGCAATAGTTTGCGAATTTTGCTTTCAACGTGCTAACGTGTCCGATCTCGGTCAACGTGAAGCTGAACGTCTCAGCTATCTGCTGTGCTGTGGCTCCCGCCACGTGGAGAAATGTGGCATAGCGCACCGGTTCTCCTTTCGACGCAAGTTCCGTTGCTGTCTCATAAAATTCATAGGCTCTCAGCCAATCTTTCCAATTTTTGGCAACATTCCCCTCAAAGCTTAGGGGTCCTGGTGGTCTGAGTCCTGCCATGTTGCAAAAAATCTTTGACTCCTGACACCATGTGAAGTTCGAATTAACCAGAACAAAGGAGGCACGTCTGACTCAGTCAAGTTTCAGATAAGGAGTGTCAGTTTATTCAGTATCGAAAGTGAAGGTGCCGCAGTAGGCGTGTTACATAATAGTTGGTGTTACATTATATATAGAGGGCGTTGTACATATAAGTGATGGTACTGATGGTTGACTACAGTAGGATATAAATACCTCACACGTACCAAGCCATGAAATCGATGTTCAACCGATGTCAACATCCCGACATGAATATGACATGTGCAATATGACGTCGAGCTAATATCGCGCCGATGGTGGAACTGGTGGCAATTTAAGAGGTCGGTACATGGTTGTGAAATTGATGTCGGGCCAATGTTATTAATTGGACCTCAATATGACATCTTAATTCTAACGCCAACCGATATTCTGCCGATGTCAGGTTTGGCAGCAGTAAAATAAGTCGGCCAATTGTCGCCAGGTCCCTATATTGCTACCAGTTCCGATATTCGCGCGATATTAGCCCGACGGCATATTTGACATGTCATATTCATGTCGGATTATTGCATCGGAACAACATCAAATTGATGACATTTTGCCGACTGGTTTCATTGCAGCCAGTTCTGACATAGGCAGGATATTGGTATGACGTCGTTTCTGAGATGTCATATTGACATCCAATTAATAACATGGGCCCATTTACCACCCTTTCAAATTGCTACCAGTTCCAACATCGACTCTATATAAGACCGACATCATGCTTTTGATGTCTTATTCACGTTTAATTATTGACATCGGCACTTCATTAATGTAATGACCATTTGCATATTTGTTTCATTGCAGCCAGTTCTGACTTTGCCGGGATATCGGCCGGACGTGAAATTTCAGATGGCAGATTTGATGTCCAATTTAAAACATCGGCCCGAAATCAAATTTACAACCATTTAATGACCTCTTTAATTGCTACCCGTTTCCAACATTGGCACAATATTGGACTGACGTCATATTTGATATGTCATATTTATGTTAGGATTAATAACATCAGCCCGACATCTATTTGACAACTATTCACCGACCTGTTATATTGCTAGCGGTTCCGACATCGGCGCAATATTGGCTCGATGTCATATTTGAGTTGTCATATATGTGTCTAATTGATGACATCGACCTAACATCTATTTTACAACCTTTTACCGACCTGTTAAATTGCTACCGGATCCAACATTGGCGCGATATTAGCCCGGCATAATATTAGAGATGTCATATTCAGGTCGGATTATTGACATCGGCACAACATCGATTTAACTGACCATTTGCCTACTTAATGTATTGCTACCAGTTATGGCATCGGCCGATATCGGCTTGACGTCAAATTTGAGATGTCATATTGATGCCCAATTAGAAAATTTGTCCGACATCAATTTGATAACCATACTGACCTCTTAAATTGCTATCAGTTGCAACATCGGTACAATATCGGACAGACGTCATATGTATGTCGGATTAATGACATCAGCATGACATCAATTTTCGAACCATTTACCGACCTTTTAAATTGTTATTAGTTCCCACAGCGGTCGATATTGGTCCGATTTCAAATTGCAGATGTCATATTCACGTCAGAGTATTGACATTGGCGCAACATCGATTTGATGACCATTTGCCGACTTGTTTTATGCTGCCATTTCTGACATCGGCAGGATATCGGTGTGACGTCATATTGAGGTCCAATTAATAACATTGGCCCGACATCAATTTCACAACCATGTACCGACCTTTTAAATTGCTACCAGATCCAACATCTGCACAATATCGGACTGACGTCATATTAGAGATGTCATATTTATGTAGGAGTAATGACATCCGCCCGACATCTATTTCACAACCTTTTACCGACTTTTAAAATTGCCTCCGACATCTGTGCGGTATAGGCCCAAAGTCATATTTGGGATGTCATATTTATGTCTAATTAATAACTTTGACCCGACATCAATTTTACAATATTTTACCGACCCCTTAAATTGCTTCTAGTTTCAACATCGGCGCGATATTAGCCCGAGGTCATTTATGAAATGACATATTCATGTTGGATCATTGACATCGGCCGACATCAGTTTTACAACCATTTACCGACCTCTTAAATTGCTACCTGTTCCAACATCGGGGCGATATAAGGCCGACTTTATATTTGAGATGTCATATTCATGTCGAATTATTGACATCGGCACAACATAAATTTAATGACTATTTACTGATTAGTTTCATTGTTGCCATTTATGACATCGGCAGGATATCGCTTTGGCGTCATAATTGAGATGTCATATTGATGTCCAATACAACAAACATTGGTCCGACATCAACTTTACAACCGTTTACCGCCCTCTTTAATTGCTACCAGTTCCAACATCGGCACGAAATTAGCCCGACGTCATTTATGAAATGTCATATTCATGACGGATTATTGACATCGACGCAACATCAGTTTAATGACCATTTGCCGAGTTGTTTCATTGCTGCGACGTTTTATTTGAGACGTAATTTTTTTGTCAGCTTAATGACATCGGCACGACATTCAACTAAAAAACCTCCAACTTAAATTCGACATTGGCGTAATGTTGGCGCGTTGTCTGTTTGCCGACCGCGATCTTGCCGACAACCTGCTGACAACTGCCGACATCGGTCCGACGTCAGCTGGCTAGCTGGGTACTTATAATATTTATGTCAACTTTCTTTGAGAATCTTGAATAACTTTTATTAAATTTCGTTTAAACGATTACAAATACTAGTAATCAATTCAAATTTTAAATCATCTATTGAAAAATAAAAATAAATTAAAAAGTAAAAAATAAAGTATTGCTATCGGGGAATTCTTGATCGATTATCAGTGATCGTAAGTGAAATGTAAAATTTCAATTGTTGTAATTATTTATATTAAAAACAATATTTGTGTCATGTCCTTGCTGCTGTATATAATGTAAAAAGATATATAAGAATATAAATAACACCTGTAAAAAGTGTTATGAATATGATTTGGAGGTTGATTATTTCAGAATCAACGCTCTGCAATATACTAACCATTACAAAACATACATGCTAAGAAGAGGCGTATATACATTTTACCGATTGCGACCTGTGTTGGTAGGACGATAGGATGATAGGTTGAGGATTAGGCAATAGGTGTAGGAATGGGATATTTATAGAATTATGAACTATGAATGACTGGAAAGGTTAAACAAAATGTATGGATCGAACGTGGAATCTATGCATGTATTCAAATTTCTTTTTACGTTTTTTGATGTTGGTCCTACGTTGGACGTTTGACATTGGGCCATTGTCAAATGTTGATGTTGGTCCAGCATCAACAAATGACGTTGGGCCAATGTTGGTTTGGCGGACATTCAAACGTCGGGCCGACGTCAATATTTGATGTTGGGCCAACATCAACAAAATCACGTTGGGCTAATGTCGGGCTGGCGGACATTTCAATGTCGGGCCAACGTCAGGATTTGATGTTGGGCCATTGGCGGAAATTGACATTGGGCCACCATGACAAAATGATGTTGAGACAATCTTGGGCTGGCGGACATTTTAACGTCGGGCCAATGTCAGAACTTGATGTTCTCTCAACGTCAGTAATCGATGTTGGGCCTACGTTGGAACTGACATTGGGTCATTGTCAATAATTGATGTTGGGCCGAAATCGCAAAATGACGTTGGGCCAACATACAAAAAAACGCCGCGCTGATGTTGGGCAGGCGGACATTTTAACGTCGGGCCCACATCAGAATTTGATATTTGTGCTATGTCAGGATTCGGTGTAGGGCCATTGTCGGAAACTGACATTGGTCCGAAATCACAGAATGAGGATGTGACAATGTTGGGCTAGCGGACATTATAACCTCGAGCCCACATCATAATGTTATGTTGGTCCAATATAAATGAGTTAATGTTGAGCCATTGTCGGAATTGACCTTGGCCCGACATCACAAAATGATGTTGGGACAATGTTGGGCTGGCGGACGTCAGAACTTGATGTTCTCTCAACGTCAGGAATCGATCTTGGGCCTACGTTAGAACTGACATTGGGCCATTGTCAATAATTGATGTTGGGCCGAAATCGCAAAAATGACGTTGGGCCAGCATTAAAAAAACGCCGCGCTGATGTTGGGCTGGCGGACATTTTTACGTCGCGGCGACGTCGGATTTTAAATGTAGGCCCAACGTCCTCTTACAACGACTTTTTACATTGGCCCAACGTTGGCACAACGTCAGGTGGCTAGCTGGGACATCAATAAAATGAGCATTGAAAGGAGACTTACAGCTTTTCACTCCCAAAAACTTTTGTAAAAATAGTACGATTTATTTAGCATGGCAATTATTTAATAACCTTCCACATAATGTAAAACTTGAAACCAGATTGTAAAATATATTGCTTTCCCTCTTGAACTATAACCATTTGTTTTAATAGTAATCACGTTTCCCATAAAGCAGTAATTAATCATGACTGAAATTCTGAAAAAAATGAAATTCATACTGGAAAGTTGTTAAAATTTACAAAGAATTTTTTTTTTTTTTCAAGAGAGGTTAGGTCCAACACAGTGTTGATTTCAAAAAAGGTTAGGTCCAAAAACAAATATTAAAAAAAAAAAAAAAAAAAAACAGAAGGTGCTGGGATGTTTTAAAAGAGTCATTTTACAATCATATTATTGTACTCTTTCATGTTATAGAATTGTATATCCTCTCAACATTGCTAACTTACAAAAGTGGACCAAACCTTTTTTGGAAAAAAACTCTTTCTGAAGAGCTCGTTTCCAATAGAGGTAAGGTCCATTTTCCATCAAAATTCACTTTTTTAGCATAAAGGACCTAAAGAATACAGCGTACTTTGGCACCTATTTCATAATTTGTTACTTGTAAAATAGGTCTACCGAAAAAAAAAATCCATGAAATTAAACACGGTAGTGAAAAAATTAATGAAAAAAAAACAGAAGGTGCTGGGATTTTTTAAAAGAGTTATTTTGCAATCCTCTTATGATGCTCTTTCATGTAATATAATTGTATATCCTCTCGACATTGCTAACTATTATAAATAAAAAACCATCTTTTTGTCAAAACTTACAAAAGTAGACTTTTTATTTTGGGGGGAAACGAACTCTTCATTTCTGTAAACAAATATTTTATTTTGTTTAATTTTTTATGTCTGTATTATGCATGAAACAAGCTAATCGATCAAACTTGAGTTTCCGAACTTTTTTTGAGGGGTTTAGTTTGATGAAGGGACGCATTCGTTTTTCATTCGTAGAATCCAAATTACAGGGCTGTTCGATCTGATTTTGTGTGTGTGTGTTACATTCATCCCCACATGTCAACTGGAAACTGTTCAGACGTTTTGTAAAAGAGGGACTGTCCCTTTAATGTCATGCACATCCATTAATTGCTCACTCTTGTTTTCTTGTTTTTCTTTTTTTGCATTAATTTCATATTTCTGCTAATCTTTTTTTAAATATCAATTATACCTAAGTAACACATTTTTGTGCTGAAATGGGGCATAGTTCTACTCTAACAGGATATTCATTAAGTGAGGTGATATTTGCTGTATAAGTGAATATGCATGGGGTCAACGTTGTCCTCCTTACAAACAAATTATAATTTGCTTTAAAGTAACAAAACAGTTTATCCATTGAGTCACGCATGAGTGAGGACACAAAGTGCCAATCTTTCATTTGATGTGTGCTCACTCATGCATGACTCGATGGACCAATGTCATTTTCACACAGAAGTTAGTCATAAGTGTAGAAACAATCCTGCCGAGTTATTTTGCTCAAAACATTTTTGTTAAAAAGTTATCTTATTCTAATCAGGAGGAGACTAACTTTTTTGTTGAGTTTATTCCAACAATACTGATCAATTAAACTCAACACAAAAATAAGTCCCCATTAATCAAATAACATAACTTTTTAACGAAAAGGTTTTGAGCAAAATAACTCGGCAGGATTGTTCCCACATTTATTGACTAACTTATGTCTGAAAATGAAATTGGTCCGTCAAGTCATGAATGAGTGACCACACATCAAAGGCAGAATTTTCATTTTTTGACTCTTGTGACTTTTGAAAAGTGACATTTTTCCTTTAATGTGTGCTCACTCATGCATGGCATGGCGGATCAAATTTATTTTCACAGAGACGTTAGCCAATCGTTTTAGAAACATTCTTGCGAAGTTATGTTGCTCAAACCCAATTCGTTAAAATGTTACGCTATTTTGCTTAGGGGAGGAGTTACTTTTTTTGTTGTGTTTATATGAAGACATGTAGTCAGTTTAAGCGAGGTTTGATTATTTTGTTTAGTAATCGCTAACTCATTGTTATTTGTGCGCGGGTCACGTAGCTAGCGCGGGTCACGTAGGGGTCACGCATAGCAATGTGGTACTCCGTGGAATCCGTGTGCGAACTTTCTCACCGGGTGAATACACATAAAATGCACAATTAAACGTTGGACGTTTATTAGTTTTAGGTCTATAACTCCACGAAAAAGAGATTTCAAGCCCTAATTGGTTCAGGCATGCTGTTAAAATACATTTTGTTTCATATAAGACAAAACTTCGCAACTTTTGAAATTTGCCTTGCAAAAGAGGAACTGTCCCTTTAATACCGACTATAAACTTGAGCATGGTAATTCCAATGAATAGGGAGAGATGTACACAATGAGACTTAACATATGGAGAGGTAATGGATTTAAAGAGGGAGGGAAGAGGAGAGAGAGAGAAGGAATGAAATAGATTTATAGATAGATGAAAGGATAGATAAATGGTGGGTAGATATATAAAATATACAAAGAAAGATACAGGGAAGAGAGTGAGTGAGAGATGTGTTATACAATACATTTATACTACATGCAGTAACATTAACCTTATACATATCCAAGAAGTATGTCGTAATTTTAACACGCACTACTTATTCATGTTTTGTCTTGATGGTCATACTTTTCATCAGTGGCCAGGGTATGACACAAACGATTCTATAAAAATGCGTATCTGAATCAAAAGACGAACTGACCCTGGCCAAACGCATAATCCCATTTGTCGCCCTCTATAGGCCAACACATTGCAATTTCCTGTAAGCAGTCAATAATTGCTGTATAAACCGAATCAACCTATAATCTGATTGATTCATGTATTCATCGCACAAACAAATGATTTTAATTAAATTAAAGTATAGTATAAAGGGGAAAAGTCATGGAACCATCACTGACTATATTCTGTTTGTGACACTGACCCCCTTTGCGTAATAGTCCTAGCGTAGAGCGCATATTGCGCTACTTTTCCATTAATTGGTACGCGCATTAACAACTAATGCGCGCCCAAGTGCAAAACACGCGCATCAAAGCGAATAATTAACCCGATTTACATACACACGTGCAATTGAATGGGGGAAATAGTTATTCGTACATAACACATACAGCTAGTGCAGTGCACCGCTGCAAGTTAATTGTTGAATGACGAATTACTGTCACGAACAAGGAAGGACAACGATGCAAAATGTGCACAATTTTCGGAATTTTTAAATTCGAATACAGCCATGTTATACATGAAATGAATCTCTAGAATATTATTTGGAACTTATTGATATTCACGGGTGGAAATTTTCTGTATTTATTTTTAAATTATTTTTTGGTAAATCTCGTCGAGCATCTTTCGCAAGCTAAAACAAGACCTCCGCTCGCAGAGAAGCTTTTATAACACGCTTCTCAATGGACATGTTGTGAAAAAATCAGTATGATCACCCAGCGTCAATGACGTAATTGTCATGGTATAGTGCACTATACCATGAATTACGTCGCGGTATAGCAGATTTTTCTCCATGGGCATTTTGTTTTCAACATCATTAACATCATAGCTGAACTGCTATGTTTGGTCACATGACGCTATGTAGACCATCACTGAAAAGGATTTCATTAATGAAGGATATAAAATGTATTATATTATTTAATTTTGTTTTACCTATTAGTTTCACTGACACAACGGACATCACACTGAAGCAAATAACCCACTTGGCGCAAGAGATTCCGCATAGTAAGTATATAGCCTTCGGGCATGCGCTTGGGTTCACATACAGTCAATTGGACAATATCATTCACTCTAGACGTAGTGATTCCTGTGAAGCAACAACAATTATTCTGAATAAGTGGAAGATGAAAGGCAAAAGGAGTGTAGACGATCTGAACAATGTGTTGAAAGATACAGGCCTCGGAGGCTTAATAATAGACATTCATTCCAAAGGTGGTTCGGATTCGCAAACCAGACGTAGAGAGACGTAGAGTCCCAATTTGCGAACTCCTTAAGAACAGTTTGGAATAAACACTGGCTTAGTGTTATTTCACGTAGTATGCACAAACCTGGCTAGTTAAAAATAGCAAACCGCGGTGTAGAATCCATATGACACTTATGTTGCATGTCAGTCTTTAAATACAAGATATTTGTCACAATGTACACGCGTCTTTCAGTGAAGAGGCCCCGAGTTTGAACGCTACCGATCCCCCGACCTGTCCTTCAGCAAGACAGTTGAACCACACAACTGACAGTTTCAATTTCTAGCATCGACAGCATGCCCTTGCCCTATTCTATATCAGCGTATATGACTAGTATGCTTCTTGTGAGCGTCGGTGATGTTATGGATGATTGTTTAGGTTTCAACTGTGCGAAATTACCAATATTAATAATTGTCGTCACGCAATTCAGGGGGTGTTTAAAAACAAATATAAGTTGGACCTCGGCCGTGATCTGGCAAAACCGCGTAAGTAATTTGTTGGCGTTGTTTAGGTTTTAGGTGTTTCTTATATTTTTGAATGTGTTCTTTCATCTGGGAAAATATCAAGTTTAAACTCTTACTATTTTTAGAGATTCAATACCGAGTTTTTGTAAAATTTCCTTTAAAATCTGTAAATTTTAAAGGCAAAACTACGTAAGTCGACTTACGTAGTTTTGCTAGTTGATTTATCAGGCAAAACTACGTATCTCCCATATGTTATACATGTACTGTACAGTCAGCTGCATGCTAGTATACAGTTTGCAGTCGCGGCCGCGGCCTGTCAATACACACATGTCATAGCCATTGACTTTGCACTGACAGAGTAGAGATGCGCGATATGGTCTTCTGCATATCGATGAACATGAAATTTGCAATGGAATTCGACAAAACTTTTACGTTAAAAGTGTGGGAGGTGTTCTGATAATTATAAAATCACTTATTACACAAATTACGAAATATTATACCTGACAAAATGGGACGGTTTTGTATCATGGCTTCGCACGGACGGCAAACTGTACAAGCCCGGCCTTCGCATAACACACGGTCATCCCATCCCTGCCACATCGCGCGCGCGCAGATGGTGTCATACATGTATTTTGTACGCGAAAGTAGGGTAGTTCTGCCTGATAAGTTGAAACCAACGAACGTTGAGGGCGTAAACACGAGACCGTGTTGCCTTCAGGAAGGTCAACTCGTATATTGTTTTTCACGCAGTCTATGAGAAATCGCGAATTATTTTTTGTGCCCATTTCGAAGGGCGCCAAGGGCACCAAATCGCTCATTCCAATCATAGTCTTATTAAAATAAACCGCATCGGCATTTTCATGATATAACATTTTTTGTCGGCAAAACTGTGTGTACCAAAACAGTTTGTGAGTGAGGATGACGTATCGAGATATTAAGCAGACGACAACAACGAGCATTCTCAAAATGCCGGAATTGTATTTGTATGCTATTTATTCCTGTCTTAGACTTAGGATAATTAACTGACGTTAGCGTATAACATAATTTAAACTAGAACTAGACTCTGTGGCGACTCTGCCGGTTAAGCACATTAATGTGCTGTATTTAAAACAAATTTGCGACTTACTCTTGCCCATTGGCATTGACATTGTATACGATAGTGACCGGCAAGTGACTTCGCGATACGGTGTCTGAGAATGAGCTACGCCGGTCGGGTCGGCGGCAGGCGAGGCTAGGAGTCTGCCGCTCATTCACCGGGCTTCTGCTCCAGCTCTAACTCGACGCTAGCTTATCTTCATGCAGTCAGTCTCGGTCCCGCGTCTCGGTCTTGATACGAAAGCCTAACCCTAACCCTAACCCTAACCCAAATCATGTCACTAAGTCTTGTTTTGGAGATTTCACCTCAACCTTTGAGTCTTGTATTGACTATTGGACCTTTTTACTCGCTTGAATTTGATACCTGTTTTTGTTGGTCAAGTTAAAAAAATAAATGTCTAGCTTAGGCATAGCCTAGGCAGGCTAGGGTAGGCCCTATTTAGATAGGTCTTAGCCTTATTTGGGGTAATAGTACGTTTGACCAGGTTTAATTACATTTAAATTAGATCTGGTTTGCAAAACAAAAAGAAAAGTCAATTTAAATCATGTGCAAATTGCATTTTTTTTTTAGGGGAGGGGGGGGGGGGGGGTTTCAAGACTACCCAACCCCAAAGGCATGTACATAGTTGCCTGCATCAACCAGTATGATCATGAGTGGGGAGAAATTAGCCAAAATAAACATGGTGTCCATTATTTAGGAGTGTAGGCTTACTTATTTGAACCCCTTTATTATCTTTCATTGAATATGTGGTCATGATTGCATTGTAGATGTAAAGGGGGTTTAATGCCTACAATAAATATATTTATTTTGTAAATCTTTACTCCAGGAACTCAACAACAAAAAAGGAAGCTAGGCAGTGTAAAAGTAAACTGGCATAATACTTCCATTTTGTTTCTCATTTGGGTAAAGGATGGGGGTGGTCTAGAATCAAGCCTTTACTATGCCAGTGAATAGATGTCGATGTCTTATTCCTCTTCCAAAAAAGTGCAGCTTCAGGCTTGAAGACTATGCACCATTTATCAAAACAAAATAATTTACATCCATTTCTTTAATCACCATCAATCATAGCCACCTTTCAACTAATCATTTAACAGGAGGGGGTCCAAATAGTAAAACATACATGTTTTGCAATGATTTTACAAACATATCCTGACCTGAAGGGGAAAATATAAGACTATCATGCCACACTTCATACACCCTTAGTTAAGAGGAGCTCTCCAGTCAGGAATTCCACCATGACACTCAACATCATCCACTAACCATTATCACCACAATCAGTATGCCAACAAAATAACAAATATCTCTCATTTAGCTTCAATTAAAAAATTCAAAAATAAACATTAGATACCAAAGTAATAAGATTTGTTCTTGAATTATGATATTTCATAGATTTTGTTTGCAATATTGAAAGTTGTAGATGGATGCAAGCAAAAAATGCAAGTAAACCATTCATTGATAAAAATGTGGCTTTTGCATGAATCTATTTATCTACACACGGAGACCAAGTTTGTAATACATTATAATTTGACTGTAAATCAAATGAATGAGTGAGAGTTGAATAGATTTAAACATGATGTCCTCTTTTTGAAAGACAAAGCAAATGGTTGAGACTTGAGAGATAATTATAATATGAAACAAAAATGTTTTTAAAGCTAGCCTGAGAAGGTTAGGGCTTGGAAATGTAATCTCTGCATGCATGTTGAGGTAAATTGAAGGCTGGTTGTCTAAACTACCAATAATTACACATCGCACCATTCGTTTCAGTTAAGAATCCATTCTTTCATGCATCGTGTATTGAACTCATTGGGAGAGTATATGAAAATCAGCTTGTATGTACACATTGGTTATATACACTCTGGTTGTATACAGAAAGTGCATGCCTAAAGCTATGCATGCACCCCATGCACATCACATGTACAATGCAATTGCAGTCTACATAATTTATGTTGTTTACAAGTACAACAACAGGTCACTGTTTGACCTACATTCAGTAAGGCATATCTAGAATTGTCTAGACTGCAACTAGTCTGGGTTTTCCTACGAAAATACACCGCGCTGGTGGACTGTACCAAAACGGAAGAAAAGGACCCGAATAATACTACAGAAAATACCTGGGAACATTTTTAATATTCAGATCTTGAAATAACAAAAGGTTGTAACAGCCATTTCATCAGTCTAACTAAGATCTTTTACCAATCTGTAAAGTGAAACCTTGTTATAACGAGCATGATGGTTCTCAGATAGCCTTGGGTTTAAAGCAATTACCTCACTATATCATTATCAGGTAACTTATGTGATAACAGGTCTCGTTATAAAGAGGTTCCACTATAATAATGATCAATTTTCACAAACAAAATATAACATCTATTCAGGTTTGCCTACAATGAAAGTGATTCAATCAATTTTGTTATGGGGCGATTTTATCATTTTTCTTTTAACTTGACCATGAGGTAAATGGAAATCTATAATATAGATTCAGAATAGAAAATAAATGAGCCTGAGGGTTAGACAATTAGATTATATATGGAAAGATCATTTTTCTTGCATCATTTTAATTCTTTATCACTGCAAATGACTTCACCATTGAGATATCTAAAGTAACACAGTTAATTCAGTAGGTCTGATGTGATCACTATAAAGAGATTTCACTCCAGAAGCTGGCAGTATTACACACATCATTCATGGATCATCCCCTCCTCTTGATGAAATATGAACAGCTCTAACAGCAAAGCATGATTATGTATTTTTAAACTAACATAACTTTGATTCTGTTACTTACTTCATTGAATGATTCTGTTTTGCTCCAGGCCATATTGCATGCTCCTTTACAAAAGTATTGTACTTTCATCATATTAAAATCCGTAAAGTCTATGGCTTGTCCATTGCTTGTGAACACTACCAAGTAACATCCATGGTGATCTGTCATGCTCCTATAGTATAGTCCGAAGATCTGTAATTAAATAATGCAAACACCTACAGAGAAAGAATGTTAGACTATAGATAGCAATTGCACTTTCAGCCCATTTATTGATTTTGGTATAACATATTCTCGAGTCCATGGAAAACAGAGTGGAGTATTGAGTAAATATTAATAAAACTGTATAAACTTTAAAATAAATTGTCTTGACCTCAAAAAGCATGTAGAGTAATAAAGGTTATCAACACAAATTACCAAAACATGCAAATAAATTGAATAGAAAGGTGACAAATGATATTGAACACAATGAAGAAATTTGCTTGAATTATTTATATAGCTTAAAGTTTAATCATTCATTGCCACAAACCAATAAATAAATTTACTGAGAAGTTGATCTCCGAGATATTTAGGATGTATAATATCAATAAATAATGAATTCAAAATATGAAAAGAAAAACTTGAATGGCCTTAATTATTCCTCTTATCCAAATTAATACTTAATTATAAATAACGGGGAAAAGGCTAACCTATGAAGAAAAAAAAAAGAATCCTGCAAACAAAATGAGTGGGATGATTAAATTATAGTAGAAAGAATACCTGTGCCTGTGGATAGCTGACTAGCTGTGCATATCGAGTAAAGAACAGGCAGATAAGTAATCCTGAAGTACCACCTGGTAACACCAGCCTATCATCAGTCGCCAGTCCTTGTTGAACCACATCCTCGAAATATTGCTATGAGATGAAAAGAATATAAAATTCATGAGAAAAAATATTCACTTAATTTCACTAACATGTTCTTGATGGGTAATGAAAATACTAGACCAAAATAGTAAAAAAAAATACATCTGTTCAGAGAGTGCAAATTAGTAATTAGCTCCTGAAAACAGTGAAATGACAAACGAGCTCCTGTAAAGTCTCAGTTAAAAAATGCAAAATTGATTGATTGACTTTAGGGTTTAAACTGATGATTAGGTACTACATTTACTTTTCAGTCAAGAGCCAGTTAAGTAAACGTTAAAAAAAATCCTTGAAAAGGAGTTTTGTATTACTTTTAATATAGACATTTCTTGGTCCATCATTTTGTATTGTCATCAATGATTTAGAACTGGCTACAAACGATACATCCTAAACGTGCAATCAGAGTCAGGGGTTGAAAAAAGAACATCAAATACAAATGTGAATTAATGCTTTCCAGTCTGGGGCTGGCATGTATTTGCAGGACAAATTGAATTTCAGTGCAGTGGCTGGGAGAAAACAATTAGCCAGGCCTACAGTCAGTCTCTCACTCTCGGAATCTTTTCTTGTTTTTAATTTAAATTTAAATAAATTAACCAGGCAGGAGTCGGGACCGCAATAAAAATCAATGATTAATAAATCATTGAAAGATGCTAGGACAAGTCAACTGATCTCTTTAAATTTAATGTGATTAAACATTACCGGTTCTTGGATTATCTAAGGTAGATAGCAAACCATCGTTTTAAGGCCGAGTATATTACTATTAGGCCAGATTGTCGAGACGGCCAGAGAAGCCGAGTATGAGAGAGTGACACCTTAGCCTGGCTTCGCCTGCCGACAAGACCGGCGTGGCTCACTTCTAGTTCTAGCCCACCGGCAAAGCCGGTGAAGTTACCGACTTTTACTTTTAGAAGTTCAGCACTTGCATGTCTTTGTTGCCATCCATTATTCAGTCTTAGAGTTAGATCGACAAAATGAATCGTTTTCATTGCCTATTTTACTGGTTATTTTAGTTAGAATGGCCGACAGTAAGAGACTGAAATTAAATGTTAAAAGATGCCACAAAAACAAAAGATTTGTCGATATATTCCAGCCGCGCCCCGCCCTCAGCCTCAGGCTCAGAGTCAGACCAGTTCAACTTCCAAATATTTCTTTCAAATAGGCCTAATAGTGAAAATGAACTCACAAACTGGTTTCAGATATTATTTCATTCAAATTGTCGACATGATGACAAGTAGACACAATCTGTAAAATAAGGTATTACAGCATTTTAAAATAAAATCGACTTAATATTTTGTGAAAGTTGGATTCCGCCGTTCAACAGCTGTATGTTGTCGTCTGCTATTTTCAAAGGCTCAGTCACCATTGTGATGTGTACACACAGTTGGAATGCCAAATATGTGTAATAACTTTGGAATGCCGGTGTAACTTCTTTTATTAAAAAAATAATTTGAATGACCAATTTTGGTTACATTTCACATATCTGATGAAATGTCCATACAAAAGAATATGTTCAGTGTCAATCTGTACAAAATCAGACTTCTGGTTAGTGTATCAACTCTACAATCTACGGAAAAACGTTACTGTCAACCGGGGCGCCCTTCAGGTGGTCAAAAAAATAATTCGAGTTGGCCTTCCTCGAGGCAACACGTTAGTGTTTACGCCCTAAACGTTCGTTTGTTGAAACGTACGTAGTTTTGCCTGATAAACCTTTGCCCCGTCGGCCGACATACGTAGTTCTGCCAGATAAGTTGAAACATACGTAGTTTTGCCTGATAAATCTTTGCCCCGTCGGTCGAAATACGTAGTTCTGCCTGATAAGTTGAAACATACTTAGTTTTACCTGATCAAAGCTCGGAGAGTAGTCGTCGATTTATCAGGCAAAAGCACGTATGTTTCTAAAAATGAGGAAAATTACAAGATTTCATGAGGAAATCAAGAAATTGTTGGTCCTAATGCCTCATCTATGTTCCACAGGTTAAAGGAAAAAAAAAATATTCTATACACCATTCTCCATTTTTCCAAAGAAGTAATTTTGAATCTTTAAGCCCAAATATCTCGAAATTGCCTAAAGGAGATACGTAGTTTTGCCAGATCACGGCCGACCTATTGTCTAAGTTGGTCTACAAGGTATGATAGGCCATTTGTAGCCTTGTAATAACAATAAATATATATATATATATATATATATATATGCATAAATATAACGTTTGACTGTTTTTCTGTCTTAAGTTTGATGTTACATAATTGCTTTTAATATACACAACATATCGTTTTAAGTTAGTTACACATATTGGATGATTATTTTGCATATGGATGTAGTCTTTACGATGTATGATAGATGTATGTATTGACGAAGCCCGTAATCTTTGAATCGGACTGCGAGTTACTCTTTTTTTCTCTCCACATGACTGTTTGTTTATTTCCACAAACACATTACATATCGTGTAAACAGCTTAAGTTTAAAAACAAAAATTAAAGTTTCATGTTTTGTGCATACATTTATAAAATAATAACATATGTAGGATTATTTTGCAGAATGATGTAAGTTTCGAAGAAGCCCATGATCTAAGAATCGGATGGCGAGTCAATCAAAGACTTTTTTTGATTGCATATGTTTATATGTTGGGCATTGTATAAAGGATAAAGTGTTAATAAATATACATTGATAAGCGCTGTCATGTCTGTATAACAAAATATTGGATGTAATGATTTTCACATTATTTTAACTATTTGAACTGTTGTATTTTGTACTACTATTTTTAATATGCTCCTTAAAATGAACATGCAGTGGTGATAAGAACACATTTATATGTGAGTATGTTACTTCTTCATGACATGTCTTTATTATGTTTATAGCGAAATTGTGTATTAAGATGCCGTTTGAACTGTTATATTTTATTCTAAATATGTACAACTATATTGAACATACACTGAATATATTCCTTAAATGGACATCATTATCGAAAAAAAAACACTTTAAATTGTGAATATGTATTTATTCCGGTAAAGTGCTACTTCAGGCTTGAACACTCACGCACATTTATATTTGCATCACATCTGATAATAAATAGCATTCTGCGTAATATATACTGTACTGTGCTATTTATGAAGCATTTACGTATAATAATGCACTGCAAAGTTATACTAAATACCAGAATCTACAGTTTTCTGTGTCAGAGGAAGTAAGTCTTCTCCATTGTAATGAGAATACATTTGTTTTAGTGAACATGGTGAAGATATCGAATACAAATTGTGCGTGCATGGCACTACATTATATTGATAGTATTGTACTTGGCTTAACAATTCATAACTTACGTTTTATAATCTTTAAACCCTAACCCTAACCCTTACATGACATATTGTACAAAGAATATGAACATACTGAATAACATTATTATTATTATGTAACCATGGAAGAAGGTGTTTTTCTTTAAAGAAGAGGACATATTTGAAGTGCTTATTACACTTGTAAAATATCGGGAATTCTTGTTTCTGAATTGGTCATTTATATTTCGATATTAGTGTTAATTATTATACAACTTATTAATTGATAGGTATTGGCCAACATTGAATATGAACGCTACTGCTAATTTGAGTTGATATTTGGTCCCACGTTGCATTTCAAAGTGGATATTCAAAATCGTTATACATTTTATACATTGAAAGTGGCTTTTCTGCCAAAATTACCTTATTATTGACGCAGATATGTAAACATTAGCTAATTATATAATTATTGTCGGAAGTCGTATTAAAAATAAAACAAGTATGATCCGTCTTAGTCTAGTTCATATTAGCTTTGTAAAAGACAGTAGACACAATGTGTATAGACTAAAGAAAGTTATAGAAATAACATTTATTGAATTCATTTCACCACTTGACTTCATATTTGTCACAAGAGTGAGACTGTGTATTTGTTAACTCGCTATCTATCTAACAGCGGTTTCAGACTTAGGAAAATGCGTGATTTCAATCATGATTTGAGTTTTTTTTCACTCCAATCACGGTATTTTTGCCAGTTTGAATGGTAATTTGAATCACAGTGACGAAAATTCGTAATTGCAATCATGATTTGAGTTATTTTTCACTCCAATCACGGTAATTTTGCCAGTGTGAACAGTAATTAGATTCACGAATCACCGGAATTCAAATCCTGGTCCAGAGGTGTTTTCAAATCATTATTCACTCAAATCACAGTGCGAATCTGTAGTGTGAACGGTTTGACCTCCAAAACATGATTTGGGAGGCGGAGCTTACGTGACCTTACATGTACTTCCGCCGATAACCCTAGGCGCATGATGCAGTATATGTACAGTGCGCGTGCTAGTACAGGACATAGTAGGGTATGCAATATATTAGCTCCTACGTTGTATACCGTAAATGTTTTACTATAAGCACTATGGTATATGGCTCTGTATGTTGGCTTTAAAATAGCGTCAGTAGGAAGTTTCCCGAGACGTTGAATATGATTTGAATGTGAATGATAATGAATATTGATGATGAATAATGACTACTAAATGCAAGTTGGTTTACAGGAAGCTTGTGATTGAAAAACACGATTGTATAACTCACTATCACTTGCAGGTGGGAGAATATTTTCGTTCCGAGTACAATTTGTAATTGGGAGGTATACAAGTATACTGTTTCGTATCCAGACTATCCTTGATTTGAGTGTTTATGGAAAAAATAGTCAGTCGCCATAAAAATGTATTAGCAGCTCCGTCACTAAATTGTCTATACTCCTTGATTTTCTAAAATGAGAATTGCAGACATGAACAAATAAGAGGTGAAACTTAAATATGCTAATAACATCACACCGCATTTTGATCTTTGTAACATTTGATCTATGTTTATAAAAACATGATGTCAGGGGTAAGGGGTTAGCGTTTGGTTTTGTTTGGATTGTTTTTGTTAAGGATGGTATAATGATCAGTGCATTTGTGAATTTCCCGAGGTGAGCATATGGATAATCATATTCGGGAAGGCATGCCCTTATTACAGGAATACAAGAAATAGCAACACAACACTCTTTTAAGACGTTACGACTGCTATCGACAATATAATCCCGAACGTGTATTTTTGTTTATTCCATCTTGAATAAAGGCTGTCAGTGGGAATAATTGATGCTTATTATTCGATTGACAGGTTCTCGAATCACGTGTCCAAAAACTGTGATTGTAATCACAGTTTGTTACGTAGCGTGAAAGCAAGGCAACAGAATCACCGAGATTGTAAACATAATCCAAACATGATTGCAATTACCAGTCTGAAACCGCTCTAAATTACAGCTTTATCATATGAATGACGATTCATGACTATGAACGTGAATTGCATGCTTATTTTCATGTCATTTTGATGATGACTTATACGATTATTGATGTGATATTTTAACACCGGACATAAACTTGCATATTTCATTAATGAATTTCTTTTGACTCTAACTTGTAACAATTATGGATCCGACGTTTTTAAAGGAGCCATTCAAGTGTAAGTATATGTTGTTAATTTGATGAAATATTATGAGAACAGCGTATTGTTTGTTAATTATCATTACGTGTTCAACCGGGAGCCGACTTATATATAACATTATGTAGTGTTACGGGTCCATGTGTTCTTTATCCCAATAAGTCTATAGCCCGGATATGCATCCGATATTTGCTGTGTAACGCCGAGGATTGTACTGATATTGATGATCATTTAGTTGGTAGACGTTTTAGTTCGCATGTACAATTTTAACATTCAAATTGAATGTACATTCCTGCAAAATATAGATAAAAATACAACGTGGAAAGTCTATAATGGCTTGAAAGGATCCGTTATATTGTTTAATTATCGAATATAACAACGTTTAGCGGTCGTGTATTGTTATAACAAAACATATAGCACATGCTTGGTAACCGTATATATATATACATAAACTTGGAATAATAGTTTGCATAATTTATCCCAATGTTGATATACATGCATAGTGAGTACTTTTTGAATTGTTATCATTACAATAATTGATGTACTATGAAGTAAATAAAGATGTAATTTTGCTTTAAACTTAAATTGCTAATAAAATGAAAGTTAACTCGACACTTCTTCTTTTTTTCTCCACGATGAGTATGTGTGGGTGTGTAATGATGCATACGTGTAATGTGTATGCATGCAAAAACTAAATTTGTTAATGTAGCTCCACTAATGATACAAGTTTGGAATAGGTGCATTTTCCAGGGAGTATTTGGTCGTTTAATTGCCTGACTCATAAATGCACTTCCTGTATTTAAGTGGGTTAGTTGACGTGGAACATTTATTAAACAATATCTAATTTCTAATATAACTTTAAAGGTTGTAAACCTATTCAAAAGATTGTTAGTACATTATCTTAACTTCACAAATATTACGTCCGGAATTAAGAAAACAATGGCTCCTTGATAACTTCTCTGTAGAAATTAAATTGGCAACGAACTCTAAAAACCTTATGGACAACACCATGATTGTTTTGAAAAATTAAATTTGCTATTTATATCAGTATTCCTGATCATATTAATTTTACATGATTTTTAACTCACAATTAGATATGTAGGAATGTATTCTACAGAACATATTCTCAACTCAAACGAAGGTTAACGTATTCATAACAAAGATTACTGGATAAATATAAACAAAACACATATCGTGGTCCACAATATTGTCGGGATATAATTTCGATACCCAGAGGTATGTATTTTTCTATTTTTAAACCGATTACTTCAAACTTTCAAGAATAATTTCCCATGAATGCACTATGGCTCTATTACACTATACCATCTCTCACCACCCCCCCCCCCCCCCCCCCTCCAAATGCACCCACCCCAAATTATTTTGTAAAATATTTACATTATACATGTAACTGGATTATTGTGTATGTGTTTGTTTGTGTTTGTTTGTTTGTATGTGTGTGTGTGTGTATATATGTACCTATGTATATATATCTATATAAACCGCTCAAGAAAAGTTCGGAAACTCAAATTTGATCGATTATATTACTCTTATTGTCAAATTGTTTTTTTATTTATTGTAGTGTCATTGCATTGCATGATGATTTCCCTTTAAAATTGTACATTATTTGTCATTTATTTCAAATCAGGGAACAAATAGTCAGTACAGGCGCATATCGTGTTTTAATGAGGCAAAACGAATTTTTGTATTCAAGTCTACCGATAGAGGGCGCATGAGGTTACAACTAGCTCGGTGGATGCGATTAGCTAAGCGATTTGACAGCATCGTTTGTTGCCCTCTCTAGTTGGCTACATGTATATTCAAGATGGCGGTATGTTGCGGTAAGTCAATCTCGACATAATTAGCTTCAATTTGATACCAATTTTGCCATATTTTGGTTAATTTTTGACATGTTTTTTGTAATCAATAAAAAGTGATTTTTTTCGTCCTTACGATAGAGGTTTTGGACATAGTCTTCTTCTTTGCTAGTTCCTGACTGGATGAAAACATATTTTAGCTTTATGATGCAAATTATGAGTCGTTGATTATTTGATTGAGCGTATAATGTAAAAAAAATGAGGGATACATGTGTGAATTCGGTGAAGAAATGGCAACAGAAGTTGGCTAAAATGTCACTAAATAGCGATGTTTTACCGGAAGTTGTCAGAATTTTGACACGAAACCGCGGGAAATCACCATGGTTACCGTGAACGGCAAGAGTGGAGTGTCTGCTGCTTGCTCAGCCCCCAGTCCCATGTGTTCAAATTGGTGTGAGAGTGGAAGTCTGCATTATTATTTGTCCTATATTATTACTGAATACCAATAGTTTGACGGCACAAAATACACAAAACCAAGGTGGAAATTAAACGAGGGTACAGCTGAATTAGCTCAATGCCTGCTGCCATGTGCACTGCAGCAAAGTACACGTTTAATGCTCCAGGATGCTTGTTTTATTTAGGAAATGGTTGAACAATTTTGCAGAATCTGGATCAGGATCCGACTATTCTGGATTTAAATTCTGAAAAGCTCTAATATAGAGCATCACTCAGAATGAGACTGTGAAGTCCAATTGATTATGGTTCCTTTATTATCCTCCAATTGTGATCTTAAGTTAAGTGCCAACTGTTAAAACTTAAATTCCACTTACAAATTTGGAAAAATTGTCCTAAAGCCTTGGCTAAATGTTAATGTGCATGTCAGGTAGCCCAAGAAGACGTAAGGTAGAGACATTTTCATTAACCTTTGGACATTTTTGTTATGTCATACCTTACGCCTTAGTGCAGAGTATACAAAAGTGTGCAAAAAAAACAACATTTCGGACCAAAAAACATGCCAAAAATCGTACTAGAATTGTTTTTTTTAGTAAGATTTTTTTTTTACTTTTTGGCATGTTTTTTGGTCCGAATTTTGTTTTATACACTTTTGTATACTCTGCACTAAGGCGTAAGGTATGACATGATAACAAAAATGTCCAGATGTTAATGAAAATGTCTCTACCTTACATCTTCTTTGACTAAATGTCAGGTAAAACATGTTTGGTAATAAACCTTCCTATACTGTTGTAGTCGTCAAATATATATTTTGTATTCCATAGGCTTAATTGATTCTTGTTTTTTTTTTATTGTATCCTTATTTTCTTTTGCTATTTATTCTTTCCAGCAGGCATTCCGACCCCGGCTATCGGTCATCTGTAATTCCATCTTCCAAAAAGATCGTTATCTTTGGTGATTCTATTTTACGCAATTTGGAGGACAATTTATCTCATTCAGAATTTGAAGTGGATGTCAAAGTGATATTTTTTCCTGGAGCTACCATACAAACGCTTTTGAAAAAGATTAAATGTTTGGACAGAGATGGCGGACAATATGTAACTGACTGCGTAGTTCATATCGGCACAAATAATTTGGAATCTGGAATTTGGGAACGAGACAGGCATTATTTTCTGGAACTGTTCAATACTCTCTCTGAAATTTTCAGAAGCGCAAACATTATATTTTCGTTAATCCTTCCCCGTTGGGATTATGAGACCCTTCATTTAAAGTCTGTTTATTATAACGAACAGATAGTGAGATTGTTACACAAGTTTGAACATTGTTTATTATTTGATTGCAGTGAAGACTTTCTTTCGTCAGACTTTTATTATTCTTCGGATGGGATCCACTTAACTGCTGAAGGAAAGAGTGTTTTTGCTGAAAATTTAGAATTCTTTTTATTCAAGCGTGCTGCATCACAAATATCTTTTACACCAGCTACACGAAGAGTTCCACAGGAGCTTAAGAAACTTTTTACGAAGAGAAAAGTCAAGCGTGTTGGTACGTGGCAAGAAACCAACCTCGACTTATATATTGACATCCGAAAGGAAAAAGGACAACATGATTCAACGCCAAGAGCAAGGAGGGCTAGAGCTTGTATTACAAATGTACGCAGAGAACTAGAAGATCCTGATGGATTTACACTCCCTAAGCGAGTAGCTCATCCTACCCTGCCACCGAAGCTTCCCCCTAACCGCCATGTGCCTGATGAATCAGGAGGGGTATGGCGGATATCCTACAAGGATATTTTCAAGAAGGCAGTTCACACCATCCCTACCGGATTTGTTTGCAGGATCCCTGCCCCTGCAACGTTGTATGTCCGGAGGAAGATGTGCGGGAAGAGAAGGAAGAGGAGGAGACGGCAAGCCAAGCGTCGCCGGAAGAAGAAGAAGCAAGAGGTAAAAGATGTGATAATAATATTGGATGAGCTTCAGTAGAGTAGAAAAATGTCTGAGTCCAATATTTTGTGACAATACATAAAATATTCTCTGAAAAAGGGACAGGATATCCAATACTAATTGTTCCCTGTAAATTGTATGGATTAAGACCAGTAGGCAAAGAACAACACAATTAAATTGTGCTTTAGTACCCTTTCCTGATATAAAATGAATAAAGGGTTCATAAACAAAGCAATTTGCTACCAACACTTACAGAATGACAGATGATTTCAGTTTTCAATATGTATTAATATTTTGTTATGATTTGTATTTTTACTCAGCTTCCCAGTTTAAATCCAGCGCACGTTGAGCATCATTCAACCTTGCCACCGGATGGATCCACACTACACCCACCACGGCCACAGGATGGATCCACACTACACCCACCACGGCCACCGGATGGATCCACACTACACCCACCACGGCCACCGGATGGATCCACACTACACCCACCACGGCCACCGGATGGATCCACACTACACCCACCACGGCCACCGGATGGATCCACACTACACCCACCACGGCCACCGGATGGATCCACATTACACCCACCACGGCCACCGGATGGATCCACACTACACCCACCACGGCCACCGGATGGATCCACACTACACCCACCACGGCCCCCGGATGGATCCACACTACACCCACCACGGCCACCGGATACATCCAACTTGTACCATCTTCAACATTCAACTCTGCAACCCACTCTTGCCAATATCCATCCTCAACAGCCATGGGATGCACCCGAACCTTGCCCACCACAGCCTCCACTTCTGCAGGTTGTGGTTGGTCCTAATTCTCATGATAATTGTGTTGAAAATTTGTTGGGGTAAAACCACGTAAAAATCAAGTTGCCCCGTGTAAGAGAGCAGCTTGTGGTCCATGTAAACTTTGTTCACGTAGTACCTTAACTAAATATACTCATTTGTGTTCTATGCAATCTGAAGCATTTATCAGTATTATCAAGAAAAGATACCCAGAAATTACAGAAACAGACTGTATATGTAATGCTTGTAGGTTGAAATTCCATAAAAAAATGAAAGACTCATCATACACACCAGAAAAGACACGTCAAAAAGAAAAGCCAATCTGTTTCTTAGCCACATATTTATTGTGTACCAAAGAGGCTCACATTGAAACAAATTGTTCTTTAGATGAATTTAATGATATATTTTCTTTACAGTGTATTTCTGTACCAAAATCCATTTTTCTATGCAGAAAACATCAGAGTTTTATTTATACATTTAAAATAAATGCAAGTTTAATGCAGTGTATAGTCTGTAGTTCTGTAATAAAGGATGGTGACAAGAAATATCCATCTCTGAGTATTCCACTGGAAGGGGTTACAAAGCTACAACAAATCAACATTCTATTCACACCCAATGATAAGGATTATGTTTGTCCAGCTTGTCACACTTACGCTTTACGTAAAGTCTCATGTAAACCCACATTAGATGTGCTGTATAACAGCATTAAAACTAAAATGGAAAATTTAGAAGATGAATCAAATGAAACTTGTTTTCTTGCTAAGGCCCAGTTCCAAACATATCTATTCTTGATAAATTTATGTAAATGTGATGGTGGATTTTTACTGACGCATGCATATGACCATTTCCTTAAGATACTCCGAGGTATATGTTCAGACACAGGAACATTTCATAGATGTCAAAGGTCAAAAACCTGGTTTATGGCCAAAATTCTTGACCAGATAGGAGATGTCTTGCTCGTACATAAATCTATACGTAAAAAGAGTGTGTGTTTTTTGTTGAAGTTCTGACTCAAGATGATATAGTCGAACACTGGCACAACTCTGTAGCTCAAGCCAGAGCTCAATCTATGAAAATTGAAACTGATCAGACAGCATCAGATGAAGAAATGAATGTTGATGAAACAGTACATATAACCGAGTATTACAAAGTCTCTTTACAGTTGAAGACTTTCTTACAATCTCAAGGGAAACAAATATCAGATCGTTTCTCAAAAAAACATTTTCAGTTTTGGAATTTGACATTTCCTCTGTACAAGAGATGTTCAACCCATTGATTTGGAATACTCTGTGTGTGTTAACAGGGAATAGGGATGAATTAGCCACATTGGGAACTTCTTTAGCATATTTTGATAAAGAACTGCTTTGTTTTCCAAAGGATTCATCAGAACCAGGGTTTCAAAAACGCAATAAGAGAATTGCAGCTATGTTCATACTACAGTACATTTTGAATGATGAAAATTCATATCCTTTTCATATTATAACTGCAAACTGCATTAAAAAACTTTCTCATTCAGCTAAACTTCTTAAAATGTTGAACAATTTGGGGTTTTCCTGTTCAGAATCTACTTTGGATCGATTTCTACAGGTACTACAAGACCAAAGACAAGTGTGTGGTGTTCTCAATAATCTTTCCCCTTCTGCGGTTACGTTAGTTTCAATTGACAACATTGATGTTATGTCGCCATATGCTGCAGTAGTAGCGGACAAGCCAAGAAGCTGGCATGGCACTTCTATTATGGCACAACAGCCCAAACCAATTTCACAACAAAAATCTAAATCTATTACATCTGATGATGGGGTGCCAAACACCAGTGTAATTACCTTGCATAAAAAAACAAAGATTCGTAAAAAGTTGTCTCTGACAGAAAGACTTGATATTCCAGAAAAATCAAAGTTTGGCATTCCCATTTATAAAACATTTGTTAGAAGCCAAGTTAAACTGGAACATTTTTCACTCCTAGAAAGTGAACAGAAATCTACTAAAAAACTTGAATCCAATTTATTCATGTATATCACTGAAAGATATTATGTACAAACAACTCCTATTGACAATGTACATGTACCAGGCTTAAAAACTAAGTTAGCACTGGCAGAAAACCCTCTGGTGGAAAAATCCAAATTTTCCTATCTACATATACTCGATGAAAAAGCTGACTCTGCAGACACATTAAAACGGTCTTTGGGTCTTTTATATGATACATTCCAGGTGAAAGATAAGTCTAACCATTTGGTTGTTGCAGGAGATGGGGCTACACTAAAATTGTTAATAAATATCAAGAAAGAATATGGAGAATCCATGGATTGGCTTATACCATTCTTAGGAGATTGGCATGTATTGAAAAATTTTCAAGAGGTATTGATGAAAATTTATTGGGATGCTGGACTTAAAGACATAGCCAAAATGTCTCATAAACATTTAACATTACAAAGCTTGGCAAACTGCTCTGATTTCAAAAAAACACATACATTTTTTTTGCAGGTATATGAGGCTATATACTTCTTTCAGGTACAATGCTTTTTGGATTATCGAAAAGAGTTACAGGTTTCCATAACTAATGATGAGTTTTTTGATCGTGTTAAAGAAGTTGTCACTTGCCTAACATATAACAATGGGAAATTACCAGATATTTCTGAATATAAAGATGCAGAGGAAAATGTTTATCTTTCATGTGCAAACATTTTAGAAAAGGAATTCTCAGATTTTCGTCGTCTGATGACCGAGACCAGTGACACGTTTAAGTTTTGGAATCAGTTTCTGGAAAAAGATTGTTTTTCGTGTATTAGTTTATGGATTGCAATACGGAAGGGAGACTGGAATTTGCGAATGAGTGCTTTGAAAGAAATGGTGCCCTTATTCCATGCCTTTGATAGGCAGAATTATTCTCGTTTAATACCTCTTCATTTACATATGATGTATGGTATGCCTGATTACATCTTACAGAATTTTCAATCTGGTGGCTTTGTTTCAAGTATACGAGGTGTCAACTATTCATCAGTAGCTTTAGATGAAGCACACGAGATGCTAATTAACAAGGACAGCAAGATGGCAATCACACGAAGTCTACCTCAAAACACAGAAAGATTAGCAGGCACATTGCAATTTCAAGGACAGATGATTACCCATCTTGGAGATCAACTAGGTCATAAAAGAAGTAATCCATTATACAGGGATTCTGACATTTCAGTCATTAAGTCAGAATTTGCTAATGTTGACTTGTATTTTGATAAAGTTTCTCGTACTAAAATGTTTGTACCAAACGAGGCAGCCAAGTTGTGCCACGTTTTCACAGGAGTCCCTGCAAACCCTGTGCAGGAGAAAAGTTTGATGAATTTTAGAAAAATCGGAACAGAATCATACAATGCTTTTTGTAACAACCAGATTCTACAAGAGACATCGGTAGAGAAACCTGTCACTCGCAAATTTAAACTTAAAACTTTTGCCCGAGAAAAGATAAAGCAACGTAAGGTCGGTGATTTAGAGAAAGAAAAAAAATTAATAACAGTATGCTATAAACGTACGATTGCATACTCTGAGGAATTTAACAAACCTATTTCTGATTTGTGTCAATTCATCACTATACCGAGAGCATTATGTTCCCCAGATGGTTTACCAAGGAAAGGTACAAAATCAATAGTTTATGACCATTTGGAAAAACGGTATAAATCTAGCTATCAGATTGTGACCAATTCTTTTCCAAAACCGAATTCCAGTGCTTGCTTTATTATAGAGGGCATGAATATCATATATATGTCTCCACTTAAACAAATGAAAATGTTTAAGGAATATGCTGCTTTCTTAGTAAGTAGATGGGTAACTCCGAACTTTCGTAAAGGTTTTCAGGAAATTCGAATTCTGTTTGATCAGGTAGATACTCAGGGAATATCCCCCAAAGGGATTGAGCGCAGTAGGAGAGACGGTACTGATCAAGAAGATAATACATATGAAACAGTTGATGATAATGTCCTGCTACCTTCTAACTGGAGTCACTTTTTGAAAGTACGTACAAATAAGCATAAACTTATTCGATACCTGTCTCGTAAATTTATTGAACTTGTCAAGCCAGAATTTCAGCAAATTTGTATTACCTCAGGTGGTTTTCATGTTGGTATGCCATTTAATAATGATTGGTCTGGAGTAGTTGTAACATCCACTGGCACTGAAATAAAGCATAGTTTAGTGCACAACCATGAAGAAACGGATACCCAGATTTGGCTACATGTGTATGATACTACATGTTGTGATATTCTGATATATTCAATAGACAGGGACATAGGTATGATTGGTTTGCCATTGGCATTAGGCAATACAAATGTAACAATTCAGTTCAAGGCCAAGGCAGGTGATGATAGGTATTTACATTTAAATGCTTTACAAGCAGCTTGTGAAAAGGACTCTGACCTTTCTCTACTTATAAATGGGGATATCGATGTGAAAAAATGTCTACAAGTGTTATACATATGTAGCGGCTGTGATTTTGTTTCGTACTTTGCACGTCTTGGTAAAAATACCTTTTTCAAGACATTTTTTCAATATGCTAATTTTATATCAGGAAACCAGACTAACTTGACCCCTGGTTGTTTATCTCAAACTAGTATTGATAAGCCTTCAGAAAGTGGGTTGTTATCCTTTTATAGACTTATTATTTGTATATTCTTCAATGCTTTTCGATTATGCCTTCATAAATTTGATAGTCCTGTTGATCTTTTTAATAGTATAAGTGCTGAGTCAGTTCTGAACCGACACTACATGGCACTGAATATTGTGCGAAAGGCATCCTGGAAAGGAAGCTATGAGGATGAGTTGTTGCCATCCAATAGTGCCCTTGAGTTTCATTGGCTGAGAAGTTGTTGGGTGAGCACCGTTTGGGGTAATGTTACTGTGCCTATTTTCAAATATCCTGATATCACATTATATGGCTATAATGTATTGAGCGAAAGTGGAGAAATCCAGATTGTATGGGATACGGAAGAAAATATGAAGAAAATAAAAAGTAATGTTCTCTATCTGACCAGGGGTTGCTCATGTGCCAAGAATAAGTGTGCCAGCCGACAATGTAAATGGGCTATTCCACGTCACTCACGTTACGTTTGCTCCAAAATCACAACATGTTTCACACTCCAGTTCTTTTTAAAAAGAAGCTGTCACCTCAATTTTGTTTTCATGACATACCACTAGGGCAAACACATATGCAAAGGGTAGTAAATGATTCAACACTTTGTTCGATATTTTTTTAGAGGAGGTTTTAATGAACGTCACTCACGTTACGCGTTTTGCCCCCTGTAAATTTTCAATGAACTTTGCATGAAAAGCAAGCTAAAACTATAAGACTTCAGAGCAAATTATGTTGATGCAACTTTCTATTACTTCCCAAGAACATATTAATACTGTTTAAAGTTAGCCTCTTTCATTCATTTTTTAAAGAACGGACAGTAAACAAAAAATGGACCGTCACTCACGTTACGTCACTCACGTTACAAAATGAAAGTGCCATAGCTATAACATGGGGTTTTATGATATTACATGCAAATTTAATTCTTTTGCAAAGAATCGTGTTAAAAGCCTAAATTAATGATATTTAGGGGAATTCACAACCTCTAGCTATAATTATTTGGCCAAATTTGCACGTTTGTATAAATAGCAATATTAATGTACACACGGCTATGTACCGTCACTCACGTTACAGTGTTATAGCATGGGTTTTCATGATATTACATTCAAATTTTATTTTTTTTTGCAAATAATCGCGTTAAAAGCCTAAATTAAGGATCTTTAGAGGAATTCACTACTTTTGGGTGTGATTATTTATCAAAAAATTGTACTTTTCATAACGAGCAGTACTAAATTGCACTTGAAATATTGTCACTCACGTTACATCGTCACTCACGTTACAGTTTTCACGCTGATAATACGTGATGTTCCCAGTCAATACAAACCTTATAATTTTTGGAGGATATCTAGGCCTGGTAGTAGGAGGAAAATTTAGTTCGGCCCCATTAACTCTCATTTAACAAATAAATAGAGAGAAAATTGTACTTTTTTCGTCACTCACGTTACAGTCCACATGTCCTGTGTACTGGAAAATATTGTCGAAAAAAAAAAAAATCTGATAAGCCCACAAATCACTATCATTCAGAAAGTTAGACACATAGTCAAACAAATAAAGTCAGAATTAATAAGTTTTTCTTGGAAATAAGTTGATAATATGCCCTTGATTATTTGGCAATAATATTTTTCAGAAATTTGATGAACAACCAATTTCAGCAACAAAAGTGGCGCCATTTTCCTTAAAATTATCAAAAGACCACAATATTTTGGATTTTGACACTTCAGGTTATATATTTTGAAGTAACAATAACAAAAATTTGCAAAGACACATTTTAAATTTCATCATTTTGGCCATACCTCCGTGGAATAGCCCAAATGTAAGAAAGCAGGCAATATGTGTGGTCCCGGGTGCAGGTGTAGGAATTGTGAAAATTGTCCTATTAATACCCATACCTCACACCACAACTATTTTGACACAGACAGTGACAGCAGTGAAGATCTTGGTGCTGATTTATCAGATGTTGATACTGTTTATGATAGAGATCCTGGTGCTGATTTATCAGATGTTGATACTGTTAATGATAGTCATATTTCAGACACTGATGATATAAACATGCAAAGTGCTGACACTGTTCTCCCTACCTCTAACTCTACAGAGGATTCAGACTTTTCTGAATAGTATGCAATGTTTATTTCATCTTTTTGTCACTTAAAGTGACCGTGTTGTGATTATCAACTCTTAGCATGAGTTGTATTTCATGATACGTACACATGCGGTGTGATCCATGCAATCTCCTTGCTAGCTGTGATGTACTGGAATTGTACGAGAGCATCAAGCAAGAACCTGCCTGTTAAATGAATGCATTGTTATAGTTTTTGCAGTCTCAGTGAAGACTTTATTTTGTTGTCTTATAACATATATGTTTTGAGCTGATTTGTATCTACAAGTGTGTGAAGTACATTTTATTCAGTATGTCTAAAGTTCTTTCATTAAAATATTTTAATGACCTTAAAACATTGGTCCGCTCATTTAACTGATGTTGATACTAAGTATTTATGATAGATGGAGATAAGCTTTTTACTTGACAAAGTATTCAGGCATTTCTGAATAGTAACGATATTTAATTGTTTTGTATCTTAAAGTATTATACATATGTTATCTATTGCGCACATGTATGATAAGTTTTATATCTTGAAGTATTATACATGTTATTTATTGCTCACATGTATGAGAAGTTTTATATGTTGAAGTATTATTACATGTTATTTATTGCTCACATGTATGAGAAGTTTGATATGTTGAAGTATTATACATGTTATTTATTGATCACATGCATGAGAAGCATTCGTTTAAGTAATGCATTGCTATTGCAATCCCAGTAAAGAAATCATTTGTATTTCTTGTCATTTTTGATATCAGGAGGATAAATCTGTATACAAATGTTGGCATATATATACAGTTGCAGGTCTCTTATGAAACAAGATTGCTGTATTGTTATGATAGTGAAAAGACATTTCCTGTCAATCAGATGTACGTGTAATGCCATCTGTAATGTGTTAGATTTTTTAAATCTCGAAGTAACATACTTATTGTGTTTTGAGTCATTGACTAATTTTTTCATCTTGATAGACATTCCTTATTTAGTGGGAAGTACTCATAAAATAATGTTTTGTATGCGTACAGTTATATATTTATGTCATGTTATCTCATGTAACAAGTATCAAGTCATACATGTATTTTACCTGACTTGTTTCTAGATTCCCTGAAAAGTGTTTTATATTTATATCATGCCATTAGTTCTGTAAATAAAAGGTTTTAACAACTTTAAATATTGCTGTGCATAGTTATCATTAATGTGTGCATTATAGACATTCCTAAGAAAAGAGAATGATTTTGTTTGTTCTTTCACATTAGTTGGCAGTTGGTAGATTTGTGCATATCATAAATGCTGCATGATCTTGTGTTTACCTCCTATGTATCATAAATCAGATATAATGGTGAAACAATAAACATGTAGGTCTCTATGTATGTAGTTCATGATAACAACATACACAATTCAACAACATTCAATCTATGAAAACTGAAGATGATGATGGCCGATGCCGACGATTACATGATGATTGTGATGATGATGTCATTGATCGCGATCATTACCAGTACTGATCATTACAATGATGACGCTGGTGATGATGATGATGATGATGATGATGATGATGATGATGATGATGATGTTTATGGGGGAGGGGGGGGGGGGGGGGGGAGGTTGAACCCCCAACCCCCCCCCCCCCCCCCCCCCCCCTTGGTAAGCCACTGCTTTCAAATG
>JBAMJV010013489.1:0-45728 GCA_037951105.1 Echinarachnius parma
AACATGGTCACTTTTTCCTAACGGTGGTAAATACTCAATGTCATGAATAAAATCCATATCATTAGTCAAAACTAAATCAAGAACATTGGGCCGTTGTCCTTCCCTAAATCTAGTCGGCTTCAAAATGTGTTGAAATAAAAATGCGTCCTGGGTAGCAGACAGAAATTGATGTGCAGGGTGTTCCTCTGTGGTGTTCGAATGCCAGTTGGACCAATCAATTTCAGGAAAATTAAAATCACCTACTATAAGTACATGTTGCTCACCTCTTCTGTTCATTTCACGTATAAGCTTACATAAGTGTTCATTATTTAACTGGCTTGAAGAGGGGCTACGATAAATGCAACCCAATAATAAAGTGGTGTTGCCCATAAATGTAACTGAGGCCCAAATTGATTCATTGAAGTCAGCACTAAGTTGAATATCCGAAGCCGACAGTGACTGCTTAATGTACATAATGATGCCTCTGCTTCCTGTAGCGTCCAAATTACAAAAAAAGTCATATCCCTGCAAATTCACTGATGCTGGGAGTAGCGGAAATATTGAACTCTTTGCATTTGCTTCTGTAATCATTACACATTCTGGGTTTTGTTCATGCACCAATAATTCAAGCTCAAGAAATTTATTCACAAGTGAGTCCGCATTCGTGTACAACACTTTAAAGTCACCGTTTCTCAAACGTTTACCAACATTGTCACTATTTCTTAAATTGCTGCTTGCGGTCCCCTTGAAATTGTTCTCTAGTCACTGCCGTACAGGAGAGGCTCCCCCAACTGCCCCATCAGGTTGCGAGGCATTTTGGTCCTCCGGGTTGGATAACTCTATTTCCACAGAGGGTGCGATCTTGGCTTCTTCATGGGCGCAATTTTGTCCTTGGTTTGCTTCGGAAACGTTATCTTCCTTTGATTCATGATGTCTGCTCCTCCTGGATACAATCCTTCCATTCAGGATAAAAATGTTGGTCTCCCCATCATTCCTCCTCCTCTTGAGCTCTTCCCACAGGTCCTGTTTCTCACTACGTTGAGCTTGTGTTAGGTCAGGTGCGATATACGTCTCGGACCACCTTTCTTGCCTACGCAACTTTCTGGCTGAAAACAAAATCTCGTTCTTTCGCTGATCGTTTTCGAGCCGAACAAGAACTACCCTGGGTTTATCCCTCTGCTGCCGGATTCCCCCAAGCCTGGTCACGTCCCTCACTTTGACTCCAGAGATCTGATCTGATTTTGAGCTGTCGGCCTTTATCATGGCTTAGTCCATAGTATTTCCGTTGAGTTTGCATGCTGACGCTACTTATTACTTATATATATATGCGGTTTCATAAGTCACCATTTCATTCATTTCCATGTTTCATTGTTTTACTTATAATATTTAAATATAATTTAAAAATTAAAATCCTTGTCTTCCGCATATATCATCATGTTCATCATGATCATTCAATTTAAAATGCATGACACATGTCTTACGCAGTAAGCCCCTTGGCCTTTAACTCTAGAGAACGCAGATCCAGCTCATACCAAAGACTATAGAATTAAAAGACAGCTCACTGGCGGTCGCACAGCGATGTCCCTTCAGACTGAATGAAGATTCAAATCGAGCTTAAGAGAATGTTCCGTACACCCAGAGGATTGGATTCAGTACTCAATCTTGTTCATTTTAATTAATGAAAAAACATTTTAAAATTATAGTCATTTTTAGAACAAATGTTCCCTTTGTTAGTATTAATTTAAACAAAAATAAGGATCAGAACGTACTTACTTAAACTCGGCAAATTCAGGCTAGTATGACGATTGAACATCAGCTTATCTCCAAGTTCAGTACACCTGTAGCTGGGGGACACATTGTTTTGCTTATTTAATTTTGTCTTTGTTTAGTTAAAAATATTTAAAAATTATAGTCGATAGCATTTTTACGTTTGAAATTATAGCTGTGAGAAATATATTTTTGAAATTTAAAGATCTTACCGTGTAGAGAAAAAATGGCAATGGCTACTCGCGTATTTTAATGTTAACGCGCGCTCAGTCCGCACAGTGTCTTTATTTAATTCTTTATCATTGTATGCGCAACCAAGTGCGCAAAGCAAATTTCACGCGCGATATACAAATTTGGGGTCATCAAACTTTATCACGTGTTCTTAAAATTATTTTTAGTCAGGCGATGTAAACATTGTTATTGTGACGTCAGAATGAATAGCCTGCGTATCAAAGTGGGTGTTAATTTTGTACATCGCGCACAAAATGTTCATTTTTGGTAAGGTATGAGCTGGATCTAGAACGCTAGCGCGAAGCGCTAGCGTTCTTTAGAGTTACTTGGCCTTGACTTGCAGGGGTGGACACATGTCAGGTTCTTTACGGTTTATTTAGACTGAGTTAGATTTTCTTTAGTTAAACTGTCTTTATTAGTTTAGTGTAGCCTAATTTTCAATTTAGATGCCAGTTTTTCTTACATCCACGGGGTCCCCGCTTTTTATGAAGAATGACTTAAATTTGTACTGATTGTCAGTTCAATTCATACTGCATTGCCATGATTGCGGGGTATCCAAAACCTTTGAGAAAATTTGTAACAAATTTATGACAGACCCTCGTGGAATAAGACAACTTTACAGTGACAACTTTACAACACCAATTTCATTGAATTTAAAGTGGTTGAAGACATGGAGTAAGAAACTGCACACAAATTTGACGAAACTTTTCAGGTATTTTAGTTTGAATATGCTGAAATTGAAAGGACAGGACACTTGTCAAGCTAATCTTAATGGCCTGAATCTTCATCAGTGGCACAACTTTAGCCCAGGCTAAAAAGACAGAAATTACCCACACATAGCTACATTACAATAGCGTTGTGTGGAGATCAACCTCTTCCGCCTGCTGCACTATCCAACACGAAAACATTTTTTGTCTGCAGATTTCAATTCTCCCTCCATTTACCAGCAAATGCAAAAAAACTTTCGTTTAGTGCAAAATGGTTCAAACTGTTAGGGGTAATTTCTGTCTTTTTAACTTGGACGAAAGTTGTGTCACTGTGCAAAAAGATCATGAGAATTCAGACCAATGAATGTAAGTGGTTACGGTCGGAGTGGCTACATGATCTACATGCACAAATTTGAAGCAAACATGCTGCAAGAGATCAGGACTGCAAAACCATTACCCTCAGCCATATTTGGATACAGTCTCAGATTTTTAAACTTATAATTTTTTTAAGGGTGACTGAAACAGCTAGCTAACAACATTTGCTAAGGCAGCCCTGGTAGAAGTTTGATATAATTTCAATACATTATTGATTTCCAAATTTGACTTTTTTTCTTTTTATACATATTGCTTTGAAGGATTCTAGATGTTACTGACCAGCGTAAAGTACAGTCAAAAATGAATATCACCACACGACTTGCAAGCTATCAGAGGCTGTCACCCCTCATCATGACAACTTGTCACCGAACCCTGGGTCTACTGAGCCAGGGATCTGCTGCAAGCTGCTATGGCTTCTGCAGACATCGCCCAGGATCGGTGAAACCCTGTGGCCAAGTCAGAGGCAAGTCTGTTTTCCAACAAAGACAGCTTGTGAAAGGTGCACATGCATCATCACTGGCAGGAGATATCCACTCGGTGCAGTTCAGGACTTACGGAGCACTGTCTTCTACTATTACACCGAGTGATTACAGAGTCGGAACTAGCTGCTCACCAGCACAGACTATACGTAATGCATCTATGCAGCGGTTGATACCCCGGGATGCGATTTCGTCACAACACCGAGGCTTGACAAACTTTTCTGGGCTCTCGAACATTGCACAATTGCAACAAAGAGACATAGCAAAACTTTCCGGGACAGCTGACGAAATATGGTCACAGCGCGGACACTGTAAGAATCTTTCCCGGTCCTCAGACATCACATGGATGCAGAGCAGAGACTTCATGAATCTCTTTGGGTCCTCGCAGCAGACAGAGTGGGCGAGGGCGGTGTTGGAAGCAGAGAAGATCGTGGGATACTCGACATCGTTCATGAGTCTGCGCTGCCTGCTGAGCGACGAACTGGCCAACGTGGCCCTGCACATGAGAAAGCTGGTTGGTACACAGCATCCGCTGCTCAAAACAGCCAAGTAAGTCAATATATATAATTATTCAAAATTATTCAATATGTCAGAAGATTTTTGGGTACTCAAAGTCATTTATGGGTCTGCGCTGCACTTGAGAAAGTTTGTCGGTACTAAACATCCTCTGCTCAAAAAAGGCAAGAAAGTTAAAATGTTGAATTGTATTTTTTTGATACTCATTGTTTATTGTTTATGAGTGAGGGATGAACTGGCCAAAACAGCCAAGTAGAATTAATACAAATGTTGAATGTTATTCTGGTCAAAATAATTTGTCAATATCTTCTCAGAAGATTGCTGGATACTCTATGTCATTGATGAGTCTATGCTGCCTGCTGCTTACGAGAAAGCCTGTTTGTACCAACCGTTCTCTGCTCAAAACAGCCAGTCTTGTTGCTATATATATGTGTGTTTAATTTCACCTCTTCATTATGCTGAGCACCTAGCTAGAACAAAGAGAGCTAAATTGGGTCTCATCAAGACTCCCAACATTTAAACATGATTATCTTGAAACTTTGTGACTGAGCGCCTTTCTTGTTCTTAACTTGTGCGAGTATACTCCTAGGAGGTTCTGCATAGTACCGGAAGAAGAAGAAGAACGAACAAGTTGTGATTATAGTTCATGGTTTTAACTGATTTTGTACTTCTTCTTGTTGGTATAAATTCAAACAGGAATTTCCTGACAGATGGGAAGCACACCTTGCAAACCAGAGGTCTGATCATCCTACTCATGTCCAAGGCAGGCAATGCATCCACACACAAGGCTCCAGAAGATGCCAAGGCAAGCAGTGCTCCCACACACAGAGCCCCTGAGGACAACAATGCTGCCACGGCAACTAGTGGTATCTATGCAAGGTTAGTGTACACTGTAGATCTATCTCCTTTTTAAAGGGATCTAGTAACTTTGTTGAGATGTGCAAAAATTGATGAATGGTTGATGCAATGTATACTGTTGTTATCTCATATGTCCTCAGGGTATTGTGTGAAAATTTCAGGTCAAATGGACAATGTATGGCCAAGTAATGAGCGAAAATGCAAAGTGATATTGGGTGATATTTACCAACTCACTGCATTCACTTTGTACAGGGATGAAAATCTCGCCCGGAGATTTTCTTATCTAAATACTTCAATCATACATATCTTTGTAATGAAAGGGAAATTTGAAAAACCGAAAGCTGTCCCATGATTTTATTGTTAATACGAATACAACAAGGTATTTAAGGAACGGCTAGAATTACAATTTTATTTTGAGGATTTGGACAATGTTACTAAGTCCCTTTAATGAAAGGTAGTTTGTATTTATAAATCAGATGTGTGGTGCCATCTTCAAGTTGCGCAAGGTGCAAAATACACACTGGCTCAGCTCAGTGTTATGTAGTGCATACTAACTAGCATAGTTACATGGACAAGTGTGTGGACTGCTCTACTCTACATTCACACACAGCTGATGACAATCTTTAATGTAGCAAACATAGTAGGTGCCAAAATGAAATTGTCCCTACCACTAAATACAGCATATTAGATAACCGCTAGAGAGATTACTGCACATACACGCACTATTTCACACAATGACATTTATTATGAGATTATTTCTAAATCAAGTAGATTTAAATTCAATAACAATAATATAGATAATTTGATTGCAAATGGGGGGCATGAATTTTGATTGACGTTACAGAAGAAAATATTGAACATTTTATTCTTTTCTTTCTGATGTGTATAAATTTGCAGTCAGAGGGCTCTGGCCGAAATCTCTGAAATGATCCACACCGCGTTCCTGGTGCATCACGGCGTAGTGAACCTTCTCAACCTCGACCCCGCCATTGGACCCATCAGGGTCATGGAGCTGGGAAACAAGATGGCCGTCCTCAGCGGCGACTTCCTCCTGGCCAGTGCCTGCAAAGCCCTGGCCGGTCTCAGGAACACAGTGGTTGTCGAACTAATCTCGAAGGCTATCGCTCACCTAACGGAAGCGGCCTTCCTGCCGTTCCGGAACCCCGATTCCAGTCCAGTTACGGTCGTCCAGCCCGATTTGACGTTTTCCGACTGGGAGAAGTATGTGTACCTCTCCACGGGAACTCTGATTGCTCATAGCTGCCGGGGGGCCTTGGAACTGACCAATCACAGCCAGGCTTTGACGGAGAGTGCCTTTGACTTTGGCAGGAACATTGCATGGGCTCAACAGGTAAAAAGTGATTTTATTTAGTGAAATAAGCAGTCTTAGAGATACAAAGAAATGACAGGATATTAGTGCCATCATCATCACTGTCCTGTATGAAGCCCCTTAAATGGATGTAGAAGCATTGCCAATGTCCACAAAACTTTAAGTACATGTACATGTAATTGGAACTCTAGCAGTTCTCCCATGCATCGCTTTTATCAGCAAAACTGTAAGTTTGACAACAGTTAATGAAGAAACATACTGCTAAAAACGGCTTATCAAAATTGTGTGTGTAATAAAATGAGTAAATTTTGGCCTTAGCCTTTGATTTAACCATATAAATCTTTTTCAGAGGCTAATATGACAAGTAACAGTCTTACATCCACTGTCTTACTAGTCTTAGTTGCCAGTTAATGATTTGCTCCTCACAGAATTGCATCCTTTTATCAACTACTTGTAATCAGACACAATGTTTGGCAAATGTAAGTTTCACTCTTCCGTCAGCTTTTAATAGGCTTATGATTTTCTTCCTAGAAGGCCTGTGTTCTCTGGATATAATAAAACATTTTGTGTATAATTCAAATAATAATGTTATTTATTGTTCTCATTCCGTTTTATCACCAACTCGGTGGCACAGAGTATGGTCGACGTGGGTCTTACATCAGCTTAGGCTTATAATGATTCTCTTCTCAGAATTATTGTTGTCTCTTGAAAAAATTAAATATCTTAAGTTATGTTATGTTATAACGATATTGTTTTTTTCCTTCTTTTTCTTGTTCCGTTAGCTTCACACAGAATTGCAGCCTTTTATCACCAACTCGGTGGCACAGAGTATGGTCGACGTGGGTCTTACATCAGCTTAGGCTTATAATGATTCTCTTCTCAGAATTATTGTTGTCTCTTGAAAAAATTAAATATCTTAAGTTATGTTATGTTATAACGATATTGTTTTTTTCCTTCTTTTTCTTGTTCCGTTAGCTTCACACAGAATTGCAGCCTTTTATCAGCAAGTCGGTCGCACACAGCATGGCCGACGTGAGTCTTACATCAGCTCCTGTGATTCTGTACTTAGAAGAAGGAGTAAAGCAGGATCAGTCATCAATTGAAGAGTTTACATCATCAACGAAGCCTGATGTACGCAAGGTAATTGAAAATGAATGCTGAATTCAATTCAATTCAATTCAAGGTATTTTATTCAACTATTTGTAGCCAAAAGGCTAAATTACAAGTGAATTTACAAGGTAAAAAACATTAAAAATTACATACAAGGTAAAAGGAAATATGCAGAATATTACACCAGTACAAAATATAAATAAGAATGCAAATTTGTGATTGATACATAATAGTGGCAGAATTTAAACATTGCCTATCAAAATATGAGGAATGAGAAAAATAAGTATAAATGTAATATCAACTTAGTGTAAATCAACTATCAAATTCATAGTATCAAATTAAAAGCTTTACATAAATAACTTAAGTTATGTTAAAAAATAAAAATATAAATTATAATAAATGGGTAATCTTCACTTCATTTAAACTAATTATAAAAGCGTTTGAAGAATAAAGTTTCTATTAAAATAACAAATAATAATATACTAACAAATGCAAACATTGATTATATGACTAATCAAGTAAGAATTACAAGCAAATAAATAAGATTGCACAAGAGAGCAAACAGCTATAAGCTGTAAATCATAACATTAACTTACAGGTAATAAATAAAGTCTTGTTGGGTTATATTGAATGATTAAACTATAAATTCTTCAATAGGATAAATTAAATGAGTGTAAAGAAAAGGTCCAGAGTTTCTATAACATAATTATATTCTAAATACGACTAAATGATATACATCAAAAAATATGTTGCAAGCTATAATATTGATCTAACTGTCTAAGTAAAAATTTAAGAACAAATAGCTATATCACAATATGTCTGATTAAAAAAGTTGTAAGCACTCAATTATCAAAGAGTAACTTGCATACGACTTATAAAATATTGTGTGAATTTTACATGGCACAAACTGGCAAGTCCATCTGGAGAGATTGCACAAAATGGGTTTCATAAATGTGATAAAAAGGTAAAAACAAGTTTATGATAGTCAAATTCTAGTTTCAATTTTGGTTTAAAAGTCTCACTAGGAATGGGAGAGCACTCTTCCGATAGCGCTCTGTTCTACCCTTCACAGGCCTGTATTTATCACTAAAACGCAGTGCACAGAGTTCAGACTGTTTTTGTGGCAACCATTGGGGGAAGTTTTTCTCAATTGATTTTGAAAACTTAACACACAATTGGACACATCTTTCCGACAAAGTAGTGAGTTTTGTGGTTAAAAGAACATTTTCGTAAGTCTCGTACTCTCCGCCAAGGATGATACGTAGTGCCCTTTTCTGTATACTCTCCATCTGTTCCGATTCCGCTAAGGTAAGTGAAGAGTGCCAAACCGGTGCGCAGTATTCAGTGATGGGCCTGATGTACGATTGGAACACGGTCAGTAAGTCATCTGCTAGGAGGCCAAACTTTTTGAGGGTTCTGAGCATGTACAATTTTCTACTTGACCTTGAAACAACGTCGCATATATGATTGTTCCATTTCAGGTCATTCTGGATTGTAACGCCTAGCAATTTTACATGGTCGCACTCTGGGATAGGTTGATTAGAAATTGTAACAGGTTCAGGGTCTGCGGGTCGTCTGCTAAATGATATTTTAAGGAATTTACATTTAGCTGGATTTAACTTCATGCGCGTGGATTCACACCATGCTTCCAACTCACAGACAGTTTGCGATATGTTGCTCTCTGTTGTCGACGTTCGGCTTTCAGCTATCGTCAGGTCATCAACATATTTCCACCTGGATGTAGTTGATTCATCTAATGCGTCGTTTACTATGGCCAGGAAAAGGTTTGGTCCCAGGCGTGTACCCTGTGGAACTCCTGAATATTTAAATGAGAATGTATAATACTGTTGTAAGGGGGAGGGGGGGAGGGGGGGGGGGGGGGGGGCGCTAGACTTTGTTGCAGGAGCAGCTCACAGTAGTCCTCTATTGATAAATAACTGCTTAAGCCTATTTCGAACGACAAGTCTGTTTCTTATAAGTTCTTCTGGTTCATGCTAATTTTCTGCAGTTTGTATGTGCCTTTTTGCTAACACGGCAGTATGTCTATGAAAGGCAGTAGAAATATTTGGAGAACAACTTTGTACCTAGAATTTCTCTATTCATAAACGAGAGAAACTGACTGAATTAATAGGTGTGTCCAACTGTCTGCTGATTGTTCAAAATGTTCTTTAATTTCAAGAACTTGTTTCATGCCATCAGAAGGAGCGAGGTGGTTGGTAAGGAATAACAGCTCAAGTCTGTTCATAATTTATTATAATTATTCTTTCTGGTTCATTCCCATTTTCTGCAGCTTGTTCATACCATCCAGATGAGTGAAGTGGTTGGTAGGGCTAGGGACCTATGTAACAGCTCTGCAGCTTGTTCATACCATCAGGAGGAGTGAAGTGGTTGGTAGGGCTAGGGACCTATGTAACAGCTCTGCAGCTTGTTCATACCATCAGGAGGAGTGAAGTGGTTGGTAGGGCTAGGGAACTATGTAACAGCTCTGCAGCTTGTTCATACCATCCAGATGAGTGAAGTGGTTGGTAGGGCTAGGGACCTATGTAACAGCTCTGCAGCTTGTTCATACCATCCAGATGAGTGAAGTGGTTGGTAGGGCTAGGGACCTATGTAACAGCTCTGCAGCTTGTTCATATCATCAGGAGGAGTGAAGTGGTTGGTAGGGCTAGGGACCTATGTAACAGCTCTGCAGCTTGTTGATACCATCCAGATGAGTGAAGTGGTTGGTAGGGCTAGGGACCTATGTAACAGCTCTGCAGCTTGTTCATACCATCCAGATGAGTGAAGTGGTTGGTAGGGCTAGGGACCTATGTAACAGCTCTGCAGCTTGTTCATACCATCCAGATGAGTGAAGTGGTTGGTAGGGCTAGGGACTTATGTAACAGCTCTGCAGCTTGTTCATACCATCCAGATGAGTGAAGTGGTTGGTAGGGCTAGGGACCTATGTAACAGCTCTGCAGCTTGTTCATATCATCAGGAGGAGTGAAGTGGTTGGTAGGGCTAGGGACCTATGTAACAGCTCTGCAGCTTGTTCATATCATCAGGAGGAGTGAAGTGGTTGGTAGGGCTAGGGACCTATGTAACAGCTCTGCAGCTTGTTCATACCATCAGGAGGAGTGAAGTGGTTGGTAGGGCTAGGGACCTATGTAACAGCTCTGCCGAAAAATGCCCTACATGCCCTTACAATATTCCCTCAAAAACCAACAAAATAATTACAGATAGTTATCAATTATAATCTATTGTTTTATTCTTATTTTCCACAGCTTGTGCGTACCATCAGGAGGAGTGAAGTGGTTGGTAGGGCTAGGGATCTATGTCACAGCTACGCCGACACCGCTCTACAAGCCCTCACAGTCTTCCCTCCATCAGACTCGCGGACTGCTCTACAAAATATGGTGCAAGCAGTCAGAACATGATCTCCTTGCGGCAGTTTGCTAGAAGGTGATCTTCCAGGATGAGAGTACATGTAATGGCCCAGTCCCACTGTAGCATATCTCATTCCTACCAGTCTGACATCCGGATGTAAAAGCAGGAGACGAAATGATGCAGACCATGTTCGGAAGGGACTAGTAGGATACTTTAAATTCGGCTCCATTTCCTGTGAAGCGAAACGTCATGGAGCTTCAAAATTTGCTAGATACTGACCGGTTCGCCACATTTGGGTCGGATAGGAAACGGAAGGAGCAACGGTACGGAGGGACTAGGCCATAAGCTTGTGACATGGTGCGACTGAGATTGCATGAGACTAGCAGCAACTACAGTCCAATATTTCTTACATGCATGTTCAAAAGTGCAAAACTGCAGTCTCAGCCCTTTTTTTTTGCAATACTGGAGATTGGAAAGTGCAAAAGTCTCCACATGGGAGACCAGGGGGTGTCTCACTTAGCGCTAAAATTGATTCAATAAGACAATTATCACATAAAATCGATGCTAAATTCAGTTTTAGTGTTAGTGAAACAGCCCAGGGAGGAAATTGCAGGGTACTGTAAACCTTGTTATTTTTGCGCGATTCATATTTCGGGCTGAGCGACACAAAAACACATCTGCAGGTTTTTAATTTCGCGGCCGAACAAGTGTTCACATGCATTGCAAATTGCACATTTATATTCACAGACGCCGACTTCAGCGCGAAATCCGCGAAATTTAATGCATCGCAAACATTGCCACGTATACAGTAATTGAAAAGAAATAGTCCGGTTCCCCAAGATACAGTCAAACTCGTGTATAGTGACCACCTAAAGGAAACAAGAAAGATAGGAACTTTAGACAGGTGACCTCGATAAACAGTTTCCATATCATTGTTTTCCCTGCTGGAGACCACTTTGGGTGGCCACTATTATGGAAGTTGGCTGCTCTAGACAGGTAGCCACTAAGACAGGTTTGACTGCATACAAAGTTATAGATGTTCCTTGCCTGACAACCTTGAGACAATCAATTCAATGAAACTGTTCCTAATACAGCTCCACACTAACTTTTTTTCTCTACTGGCCCATTCAGGCAAGTAAAATCATAAATGTTAAAATTGTACTAGCCCTAACAGACAATTTACTTGCCCCCTTACTTCTAGATGAGATTTTCATGTAAGGAATCACATTCTATTCTCGTAGTTGAAGAGAATTGTAAGTTACCCGATCAGGCAAGCAAACTAGACCATTTATGAAATTTTATTTGCCCGACATTAACTTAAGCGGGCAAGTGCTAGTAAATACATGTCAATACTTCCACCTTGCATATCATATATTAGTTGTTGCTTTTGCAGGCAAACCTCTGGCAGGGTTTTGGGCTGTCTGCAGGCGACCTCTGTTAAACCTAAAAAGACTGGGCTTTTTCAAACCTTAAAAAGACCGGTGGGTGGGGGGGGGGGGGGTTTATTTAATTTGTTGTCATTATAAATCGTCGCTTGGCTGTTAAAACCTCGTATCTCAAATTTTGGTGAAAATTACTTTTTTGGATAAATGTGAAGTTTAAGGTGTAATTCATCTTCTAATAACCACATGAGTTGCATATCTTTAAAAATAATGTCAAAATTCATCTTTTCGAAAACCTTGTATCTCATTTCAGGATTTAGTGCGAAAACCTCGTAACTCAATTTCCCGCCTTCCAAATTATTTTTCGTGCATTTCATATCAAATTGATTACCAAACATAGTCTTAAGTTCAAATAACATAGCCTACGCACATAATTTGTTAAAATAAGAATGTTTTTTCGCTCTCCTGAACATTTTGTTTTTTTGAGATACGAGGTTCAGCCCAGCGACGAAATGCTATTAAAAGGTAATTCAAATTCTAAGTACAGTTCACATCTGGAAATAGCGCTTTTTGCATCTTTCAAAATTACCATTCATTTTAGACACAAATGAATGGAAAACTGCACTTTTTGTTTCAGTTTTGTGTGCGACATGCGACCTCACAATGACACGCGACACCATGACCGTAGCCAAGGCGCACGCAAATTTGGTATCAAAAGAATTGCAAGACTTCTACAGAAAAATTATGCCCCTTTCCCTCATCAAAATTCCTCCCCCCCCCCCTATTCATCGTCCCTGAATTTTTGGCAAATATATTTCAGTCAGTTTTTTGTATACATGCTACAGAATGTGGATTTGAGTGTGTGTCACCCAAAAGTGACAGTGTATATCAGTGACTTGTTTTTTACCAAAAAAATGATAAATTAAATGATAATTAATAATGTCTATTAAATAGTATTGAAACAATATATATCCAGATCTGTTACATTGAGTATTTTATTTTTGCCCTGTTCAAAGTTATTGGCCCCCTTGCAGAAAGAGATTCAAACGATTGTAGAGTTGCAATTAATTGCACATCATGTGACTAAATGCGCAAATCTGATTGGTTGAAATGCACTAATTTTTTGACTCACAATTGATTGGAACTTACAATCGATTGTATCTCTTTCTGCAACAGGGCCCACGTGTGTATGTCTGTGTGGGCATGTTTCAAGGGAAGTTATTGTATGTAGAATGTTTGTTTGGACCGATGGGTTGTAAGAGACAGAACACAGGAAATAGACAACTTTTTTTTACATTGTGGTGAAAAATAATGAATAATTATTTATTAAGCACACAGTTTGAATAAAAATACAAAACTTAATGTAAAAACAAGCCCAGTCGAATACAATGCATTGGAGGAATTTATATATACAAACAAGTAGTATGATAAAATGAAATGACCTGGCCAGATGCCATGGGGGCATTTCACAAAGATCCTTAGTTGAACTTAACTCTAAATTGGACTTGAAACATTTTGGAAAGCCATTAGTTTCTTTGAAAAATTGTTGTAGAAGTTCTTTTAAAATGCATAAAATGATGATTCAAATCATTAACATTTTCTATTATCAACGAAATTTCATGTTCTTGATTTAAAATTTATGAAATTTATGAAAATACTGGTATTTTTGCGTTTGGATATATTTTTTCCTCAAGGCTACAAATGGCTTACCATAATTTAAAGTCCAACTTAGAATTTAAGTTCAACTTAGAATCTTTGTGTAACAACCTTCAGATTCTGTTATCGATTTCCTATCTCCCAATCTCTCTACGCTTCTAAATATCACATTTAAAATATGGAGACAGACCTAAAAAGCAAAAATAAAGTGCAAAGGAAAAGAAAAAAGTCAAAACTTGCTCAACAAAATTCTGTATTCAGTGGAAACAGCGAGTTGTGTACATGTGGATATTACTTACAGGCACTTTACATAATAATCTAGAACAATGAACATACATTGCATTAAAGCAATATAGTTATTTGTCCCTTTTTTAAAGGAGGGGTGTTGTTCGGGTAAATGACCTCGGTCTCCTTAAGAAAAAAATTGCCCATATGTCGATGGAATTTGACAATTCCGCAGTAAAATGGAACTTGTCAAATCAACTACCTTTGTACAGTGGAATCTCTTTATAACGAGCTATGTTATAACAAGTTACATGATATATACGGGACCTATGGTCCCGTTGCAGAAAGAGATACAATCGATTGTAAGTTACGATTGATCGTAAGTCAGAAAATTTACACGTTTCAACCAATCAGATTTGCGCATCTAGAACACGTGATCTGACTTACGATTAATTGCAACTTACAATCGATTGTATCTCTTTCTGCAACGGGGCCCTGGAGAGGTAATTTCGCAGGTCCTGGTACAATGTATATATTATTATGTTTAAGTCCTGATACAACTATATATCTGATATAACGAGGTAAATTCAATGGACCCAACATGCTTGTTATAAAAAAAGGTTCACTGTAGTGACTGACAGTTGTGTCATTTCGGACTTCCCGCACCCACTTTTTGATGCAGCTACAAGTATGATTTAACTCGATGCTGACAACATACAGAAGAAAAACATTGCCTATAATATATTCTTCTACTTAGTTTAAGAAATGAAAATGAAATGTTCATGTATGCCAGATTTTTGAAATATGCACTTTTGGCCATTTCCAGACCTTGAGCGCTTCTATCATTTGCTGTGTCTCACCATCAACTCTGATATACCTGTTTTTGGTATCATATTAAAGAGTATTATTAAGGCTTTCAGAAAATGTATAGTTTTATATCATTTCAAACATTTGGTTTCATGCCACAGGACCTCAAATGTGAAAAAAATAGCATAAATTGGCATTTTCCACAACAAAAAAAAGTATTTGAGCTGTTTCTGAACGGATTCATCCTTGATGACTTGATATATTCATTTTGTAGTTAGTATTTGAGCTGTTTCTGAACGGATTCATCCTTGATGACTTGATATATTCATTTTGTAGTTAGTATTTGAGCTGTTTCTGAACGGATTCATCCTTGATGACTTGATATATTCATTTTGTAGTTAGTATTTGAGCTGTTTCTGAACGGATTCATCCTTGATGACTTGATCTATTCATTTTGTAGTTAGCATTTGAGCTGTTTCTGAACGGATTCATCCTTGATGACTTGATCTATTCATTTTGTAGTTAGTATTTCAGCTGTTTCTGAACGGATTCATCCTTGATGACTTGATATATTCATTTTGTAGTTAGTATTTCAGCTGTTTCTGAACGGATTCATCCTTGATGACTTGATCTATTCGTTTTGTAGTTAGTATTCAGCTCTTTTCAAAAGCTTTCGATGTCATTCCACACAAGAGGCTGCTTCTTATGTTAGGTCATTATGGAATCCGGAACAAGACAAGGGACTGGATAAAATCATTTCTAACCAATCGCTCTCAGCGTGTGATGGTAAATGGAACTGCATCGGACTGGAAACCTGTGTTAAGTGGCACCCCTCAGGGTACAGTCTTAGGCCCTCATCTCTTCCTCATATTTATAAATGACATACATGAGAACATATCCAGCACGGTCCGCTTATTTGCTGATGATTGCCTCTTCTACAACACCATCACGTCTGCTGAGGACCAACTCCAACTGCAAGAGGACTTAGACAAACTGGTTGACTGGGCACAAACCTGGGGCATGAGATTCAATCCATCTAAATGCAAGAATGTGAAGATTTCTCGTAGGAGGCAGGAAGAACCTTCAAAGTATACATTGATGGGAGTTGACCTTGAGGAGAAGAAGGAAATCCAGTACCTAGGAGTCCAAATTCAACATGATCTCCGATGGAACAAACAGACCGCACATGCAACCTTCAAGGCAACGAGGGTGTTGAACTTCATCAGAAGAAATTTCCACCACTGTACACCGCATGTCAAGGAAAAGCTGTACATGACATTAGTGAGACCTCATCTAGAATATGCTTCTGCTTCATGGGACCCATACACACAGAAGAACATAAATGGCATAGAAAGAGTGCAAAATAGGGAAGCAAGATTTGTGTCCAACACATACGGGGAAAATACAAGCATCGCTGCCATTCTTAAAGAGCTTAAGTGGACTGCGCTTCAAGACAGAAGGAAATGTCATCGCCTAACCTGCTTTCAAAAGATGCTGAACGGAAACCTGGACATTAAACATGAGGACTTCATTCAACCCAAAATTGACAGAAACCGAAGGGGCCATTCTCTACAGTATCAACAGCAACACACAAACTCTGAGGCGTTCGCAAATTCATTTTTCGTCCGTACAACCACTGAATGGAATAAGCTACTTCAATCTCATTACGTTTCACCCAAGTTAGAAAATATCCGCTTCTCAGGCCTGAGGAGAGGTTGAGAGATTCGTGCCTCTAGTAGAATTGTATCACCGTTTACACCGTTCTTATCGGTTTACTGCGTGTAACCGGAGGAGATTATCTCTATAATACCACTAGGTCTCGGGGGCAGTTAACAGGGCATGGAATGTTGACGAAAGCTATTAAAATGGTTGTGTTGATTTCCACCGTGGTGGAGATCACGGCTAACTTAGTGAAACGTAATGTACAGTAAACCAGCCCTCACTTCATACATTCCAGAATGCGCTTGCTAAGGACCCTTCTGTCCTTAGGGGCTAACCACTCTCTCGGACCCACCTCCAGTTAAAACTCCTATGGAGTGTTTTGGAGGAATAAACTACCAAGTACCAAGTCATCAAGGATGAATCCGTTCAGAAACAGCTGAAATACTAACTTCTATGGCACTAGTACACTTCTATTGTGACGTAACGATGACTTGCAAATTATGAACGCGCAATACCGTAATGCGCATGCGCAACCTTGTGCTAGACCAAAGCAAAGACCAAAGCCAAAGACTGAGATAAACGGGTTGGTTTGTTTATTCATACTTCTATGGCTAGACGAGTGTGTCTAGCATCAAAGTTATGCCAGGCTGAGCACAGACTGATGCTAGACATTCCATTCATACTTACGTCTAGCGCTGGATTTATCCAGTGCCGAGCCAGTGCTAGACGTATCCGCTTTGGGATAGTAGATGTGCCATGGAATGACCACCTTACCACTCTAACAACAAGCACCAGAGGACATGGAAGTAGATTTTTCACTCCACAATGCAGCGCTCAAGTGTGCTCTTCATCCTTCTTCCCTCGCACCATCAAGGACTGGAACGCGTTAAAAATTGACCCAGCAGCCTTCCCTTCACTCGATGCTTTCAGAGCAGCAGCAGTGAGGGCCGCCTGCATCTAAACGCCCACCCCCACCCCCCCCCCCCCACGTTGTTTGTGCTTTATTGTGCTGTCGCGTCTCTGTTCTTGTTTTTGTTTTATGTTTTTTGTTTGTACGTTCACTGAACTGTATGTACACCACACACGCAGTGCGTAATCTTCAGTCATGAAGCCTGCACTATACAAGGAAGAAGAAGAAGAAGAAGAAGAAGTATGATTGATGCAGTTCCATCCCTCGAAATGCCAAGTCATTCGCATCACCAAGAAGAGGCATCCCATCATTTTCCCCTACCAAGTGCATGGAACCACCCTGGAAGTGGTGTCTTCTGCCAAATACCTTGGTCTTCATGTTGACAGTCATTTAAACTTCAACCAACATGTCGGCGTCATCACAAAGAAAGCTAACTCTACCAGAGCTTTTCTCCAGCGAAACTTCAGCAACTCCAACCGGAAGATCAAAGAGGCGACCTACAAGACATACGTGAGACCAATAACGGAGTATGCAGCCTCTGTATGGGACCCCCACACCCAAAGAAACATTAGAAAAGTAGAGCAAGTACAACGGAACAGCGCCAGGTTCGTCATGAACACCTTCGACCGCAGAGCAAGTGTCACTGACCTAATGAACAGGCTACAATGGCAATCCTTACAGAACAGAAGACTACAGGGCCGACTAGCGATGCTCTACAAGATCCGCTTGGGGATAGTAGATGTGCCATGGAATGACCACCTTACCACTCTAACAACAAGCACCAGAGGACATGGAAGTAGATTTTTCACTCCACAATGCAGCTCTCAAGTGTGCTCTTCATCCTTCTTCCCTCGCACCATCAAAGACTAGAACGCGTTAAAAATTGACCCAGCAGCCTTCCCTTCACTCGATGCTTTCAGAGCAGCAGCAGTGAGGGCCGCCTGCATCTAAACGCCCACCCCCACGTTGTTTGTGCTTTATTGTGCTGTCGCGTCTCTGTTCTTGTTTTTGTTTTATGTTTTTTGTTTGTACGTTCACTGAACTGTATGTACACCACACACGCAGTGCGTAATCTTCAGTCATGAAGCCTGCACTATACAAGGAAGAAGAAGAAGAAGACAGTCAGAATGCAACTCAGCCCGATTCCACTGTATATATTCATATCGTATTCATAGATTTCCGAACCGCACGCACCAATGAGCAAAGCAGAGGGGTATTATTTTGAGCTTTATGGAACCTTAACATAGTCTTTAATGAATGAATGTGGTATCAAATGTTAGAGGAAGAATCATATTTTATGTCTATCATAATTAATCAAGTATTAAATCAAATTTTACCAGTGCAATTTGTTGTCAAATATCACCAAAAAATAATAAGTTCAGAGGTGAAAAAGAACAGTTTATGCTTCTTGCGTCTCATTGATTTTATAATCATTGTAAAGCATGTTTTATACTCTTTCAGGATACGTAGGTTTTATTTTGTTGCGTTGGATAATCGGGTCAGGAGCCAAGAAAATACCACTCAGGTACAAATTAAGAACAACTAAAATGCGAACGAGCATTCCCATTGGATGGTACGAAGGGGTGTGTTTGAAGCGGGCCAGTGATTGGCCTCATTCAAATAACGCAATACCAGGCTCCCCTCGGAACAACGCGCTGTGTGGGGAAAGAGAAATTCTCTCTCCCCCTCTCTCTTCTTCGCGGGACGTGGAGAATCTGCGTGATGCTGATTCAACCAATCAACGGGCTGGATTGCCGCTGAAAGCCAACAATATGATATTTTATTTTGTCCTTTGCTGGTCTTTGTTGGCTCCTGACCCGATTAAGAAATAAACGGCTTCAAAATTGACATATTTGTAAAGTGTATTAAATTACCTTTCATATGGTATAAATATGAAGGAGACGCAAGTACATTTTGTAAGTTTTCAAGCCGAATGAAAAAGAACTTTCAAAAACGAATTTTGTCAAGTTATTACACTTGATTTTCATCTTTTTGTCGTTGTTGAATTAAAAATATAATTATATGGAAGCAAAGAATGACATATTTTCTACAATGTCATATATCACATTGTACAATTGGTTATTGCAAACTGAAGTTATCGCATTTTTAAAATGATGTATCTCCAGCCGAGTACTATTCGGGTGAGAAAGTTCGATCGTTGGAATCTGAATAAAACGAGCGTTTTAGCCTCATTAAAACATGCTTTGCTCTATGACTGAAGAAGATTATTGCCTGAGAGTGACACCCCCCTGGTTCAGACGGTAACAAAAATAGACTGCGCGCAGTCGCGCGCTCATTCTGCGCAAAATCTTACAAGTATCTTGTGTTTATCTTGTGGTTTGGAAACCACAAGATAACCACGAGATTGCGCATATTTTGCAGTTCGCGCAATCTTGTGGTTTGGAAACCACAAGATAACCACGAGTTTTGCGTGTTCAAACGAGCGCTAACCACAAGATATTCTTAAGAATTGCAAACCGCGAGATAACCACAAGATAACCACAAGATTGGCTTTTATCGTCTGAATACGGCTAATATTACTGTACACACGCGCGACCAAAAAAACGCGTAAAAAGGGTACTTTTTGCCGATCATGGCGCGTCACGCGCGTGACGCGTTTAGGGTGTCAAAAAGGCCAAAATCAGAAAAAAGGGTATGTTTGTGGAGTTAAACAAATACGCGTTTAGGGTATCTTTTTCTCCAAACTTGTTTCCCGGACTTGCCTGGAGTTTGCCGGGGATTTTGTGCGACTTCGAATGATTCCAGGGGATTCCAGATCTCGGGAACGTCCCTTGATCGCGCGATCATATCCCCCGCCCCCCTCCACCATTCCCAGGTCCCCGCTTAACTCTTAAAGTGCCAGGGATTTTAATGCTCTATTAATGCATTTGTGTGTATTGTAACTCACAAAAATGCGAGCCTGGCACTCAAGGAGTTAAGCTCCGCATGTATCCAGGGCCCAGATATCAGCTGAATATACTGATGGAATTCCTTGTACAAGTAGGCTACTAAAAATGAGAACATCATAAGCAGAGTTTTGTTATAAATACATGTAGCATTTAATCAGTTTTTGGACAAATACAAACTCTGAGATACAATCATAATATGAGACACATTTGAAGGGGAGTGTCTAGAATAATATCCCTTGTATCATTGTAACCTCTATCCATTGTTCCGGTTTCAACAACATTTTGAACCATTTCAGGAACTCAGGATTTTGTGTATGTTTTAATGATGTTCATATTTTTTGTAAATAAATTATTCCAAAATGTTTCAGAAACAAGACATGGTAGTTATCATTTGTTTTTATAGTAACTACACAAATATCTCGAGAGAGCGATCCATTGTAGAAATACCTTGGCGTTGTCATAAGTCATGCTGTATGAAATTGCAATTGGTATTATCAGAAATACAGTCAAACTTGTATAAGTTGAAGCTACTGGTGAAAACATGAACAAGCTTTTACTTACAAATTCAACTTATATAACCAACAACAAAAAAAACAATAGATAATTCAAAATAGAGGCCTTTTGAATATCTTCAACTGCTCAAGGCAAAGTTTCAACTTAGTGTGAGGTTGACTGTAGTTCTTATTGACAAGTACATGTACATTAGAGGTTTATTTATTGTAGACCTTGTTTAGGGTTAAATGTTTAAGGTGGTTAAACATTTCCATTATTTTTAGAGGTTTAATTGAGAGCAATTGACGTAGACCTTGTTTAGGGGTATGTTTTAGGTGTTATACTTGTTTAGGGGGCAAAATTGTCAAAAAAGCACGCGAAAATACTTGAATAGGGTATAAATTTGACCAATGGATAAAACTTGTTTAGGGTGGGTTTGAAAAACCTGTGGTCGCGCGTGAGTACAGCAATATCGTTGAGTGGCCCCCCCGGGCCAACCACACTCGGGGTCGCCAACTTCGAGCCAGAGGTGAGAGTGAGCGAGGGAGCGAAGTGACTGAGCCTACTTGTACAAGGAATTCCATCAGTATATTCAGCTGATATCTGGGCCCTGGATACATGCCCTGGATACATGCGGAGCTTAACTCCTTGAGTGCCAGGCTCGCATTTTTGTGAGTTACAATACAAAATGATAACGTGGGAGGGGGGTGTCCCCCCTCCCACGGTAGGGAGCTTTTGCATGTTTGGACTTGAAATTGTGCAATCTGCATTGGTGCATAAATAGATAGGAAATTCGGATTTAAGATTAACTGTATCTGGGAAAGCGTGTCGTGATTTGATCGACCAGAAACTTTAAATATATTTTTCACGAAGAAAACAAATAATTTAAACACAAATAAGTATGGACCCCAACACACACACAAATATTGTATTTAGTGTCATACACAGTTCCAACATAAACAATATGCCACATTTTGTAATAATAGTAATAATAATTGCATTTGTATGGCGCTTTATACGGGCGTTTCTAAGCGCACTGGTGGTCTGTCTAAATACGAAAACTAGTAAACACGATAGCATAAAAAACAATACAACACCAAAGTCAAAGTAACAAATAAGAAATAACAAATACATGTATATACTGTATAATACAATACTTAATAACTAACTGTGTGCGCCTCCAGAGAATTACAACTGCTTAAAAAGATTGGTTTTGAGGAGGATTTTAAATGATTCGATATTATTCTATATGATTCTGAATATAGGGTGGGAGTTTGTTCCAAAGGGTGGGGGCAATGGACGAGAAGGCTCGGTCAGCATAACGAGTTTTTTGTACGTGGGCCATGAAGTAATTGGAGAGAGGAAGATGAACGGAGGGGTCTGGCAGAAGAGGAGGAACGAAGGGAGACTATAGGTCTTAAAGATATATGGGGGCAAGATTATGTGTGATTTTATATGCGAGAAGTAGAATCTTGAAAGTAATGCGGGAATGGACCGGTAGCCAATGAAGTGAGCGGAGAACAGGGGATATATATGGTCATGTCTAAGGGTGACTAATCTAGCGGCTGAATTTTGGATACGTTGGAGGGGGGATACATGAGAAAGAGGGAGGCCGGCGAGGAGGGAGTTGAGGTAGTCCAACAACATAAACTACATCCAAGAATGAGTCCCGACGGAGCGAAGCGATCGAGGGCTGGGGCAGAGCCAGAGGGGGAGGGTGTGGGAGGGGGTTTCCCCCTCCCACGGAGAATATTTTGCATTTATATACTTGAAATGGTGCAATTTGGCGCACGTCACACAAGCAGCCAGAGCAATGCCAGCCTACAAGGCCCGGTACAGAAAAAGTACTCACCCCAGACCATACACATGTTTACACAACAAACTGAGATAATCTGTTCGCGCGCGAAGCGCGCAGCGAAATCTTAAAATGGATGTATAAATTAGTTTGTTAACGTAATAGAATTTACAAGTCTTAGCTCATACATTTTTTTTTTTCGTTCCCACGGGCTTTCTTTTCTTTTTTTTCTTTTTTTGAGGGGGGAACGCGTTTTGCCCCCCACTTTTTGGATTTGGGGGGGGGGGGGGGGGGCGGCCAAATTCAAATTAATATTATAATATAATATAATATAATATAATATATTATCAGCATCATTGTAGGATTCTTCAAAATTGGGATACCTTTGATAACAATCGAACCACGTTAATTCGGATACCTTTGATAACAATCGAACCACGTTATTCGGTTACCTTGGATAACAATCGAACCACGTTAATTACCTTGGATAACAATCGAACCACGTTAATTCGGATACATTCGATAACAATCGAACCACGTTAATTCGGATACCTTTGATAACAATCGAACCACGTTAATTCGGATACCATTGATAACAATCGAACCACGTTAATTCGGATACCTTGGATAACAATCGAACCACGTTTATTCGGATACCTTGGATAACAATCGAACCACGTTAATTCGGATACCTTTGATAACAATCGAACCACGTTAATTCGGATACTTTTGATAGCAATCGAACCACGTTAATTCGGTTACCTTTGATAACAATCGAACCACGTTAATTCGGTTACCTTGGATAACAATCGAACCACGTTAATTCGGTTACCTTGGATAACAATCGAACCACGTTAATTCGGTTACCTTTCATAACAATCGAACCACGTTAATTCGGTTACCTTTGATAACAATCGAACCACGTTAATTCGGATACCTTTGATAACAATCGAACCACGTTAATTCGGATACCTTTGATAACAATCGAACCACGTTAATTCGGTTACCTTTGATAACAATCGAATCACGTTAATTCGGTTACCTTGGATAACAATCGAACCACGTTAATACGGTTACCTTTGATAACAATCGAACCACGTTAATTCGGATACCTTTGATAACAATCGAACCACGTTAATTCGGTTACCTTTGATAACAATCGAACCACGTTACTTCGGATACCTTTGATAACAATCGAACCACGTTAATTCGGTTACCTTTGATAACAATCGAACCACGTTAATTCGGTTACCTTGGATAACAATCGAACCACGTTAATTCGGTAACCTTTGATAACAATCGAACCACGTTAATTCGGATATCTTTGATAACAATCGAACCACGTTAATTCGGATACCTTTGATAACAAACGAACCACGTTAATTCGGTTACCTTTGATAACAATCGAACCACGTTAATTCGGTTACCTTTGATAACAATCGAACCACGTTAATTCGGTTACCTTGGATAACAATCGAACCACGTTAATTCGGTTACCTTTGATAACAATCGAACCACGTTAATTCGGATATCTTTGATAACAATCGAACCACGTTAATTCGGATACCTTTGATAACAAACGAACCACGTTAATTCGGTTACCTTTGATAACAATCGAACCACGTTAATTCGGTTACCTTTGATAACAATCGAACCACGTTAATTCGGTTACCTTTGATAACAATCGAACCACGTTAATTCGGTTACCTTGGATAACAATCGAACCACGTTAATTCGGTTACCTTGGATAACAATCGAACCACGTTAATTCGGATACCTTGGATAATAATCGAACCACGTTAATTCGGAAACTTTTGATAACAATCGAACCACGTTAATTCGGATACCTTTGATAACAATCGAACCACGTTAATTCGGTTACCTTTGATAGCAATCGAACCACGTTAATTCGGTTACCTTTGATAACAATCGAACCACGTTAATTCGGTTACCTTTGATAACAATCGAACCACGTTAATTCTGTAATATTGTATTTAGTGTCATACACAGTTCCAACATAAACAATATGCCACATTTTGTAATAATAGTAATAATAATTGCATTTGTATGGCCTTTATACGGGCGTTTCTAAGCGCACTGGTGGTCTGTCTAAATACGAAAACTAGTAAACACGATAGCATAAAAAACAATACAACACCAAAGTCAAAGTAACAAATAAGAAATAACAAATACATGTATATACTGTATAATACAATACTTAATAACTAACTGTGTGCGCCTCCAGAGAATTACAACTGCTTAAAAAGATTGGTTTTGAGGAGGATTTTAAATGATTCGATATTATTCTATATGATTCTGAATATAGGGTGGGAGTTTGTTCCAAAGGGTGGGGGCAATGGACGAGAACCCTTTGATAACAATCGAACCACGTTAATTCGGTTACCTTTGATAACAATCGAACCACGTTACTTCGGATACCTTTGATAACAATCGAACCACGTTAATTCGGATACCTTTGATAACAATCGATCCACGTTAATTCGGTTACCTTGGATAACAATCGAACCACGTTAATTCGGTTACCTTTGATAACAATCGAACCACGATAATTCGGTTACCTTTGATAACAATCGAACCACGTTAATTCGGATACCTTTGATAACAATCTAACCACGTTAATTCGGTTACCTTTGATAACAATCGAACCTATAGATAATGATTCGGATACCTTTGATAACAATCTAACCACGTTAATTCGGTTACCTTTGATAACAATCGAACCTATAAATAATGACAATCGAACCACGTTAATTCGGTTACCTTGGATAACAATCGAACCACGTTAATTCGGATACCTTGGATAATAATCGAACCACGTTAATTCGGAAACTTTTGATAACAATCGAACCACGTTAATTCGGATACCTTTGATAACAATCGAACCACGTTAATTCGGTTACCTTGGATAACAATCGAACCACGTTAATTCGGATACCTTGGATAACAATCGAACCACGTTAATTCGGAAACTTTTGATAACAATCGAACCACGTTAATTCGGATACCTTTGATAACAATCGAACCACGTTAATTCGGTTACCTTTGATAACAATCGAACCACGTTAATTCGGTTACCTTTGATAACAATCGAACCACGTTAATTCGGTTACCTTTGATAACAATCGAACCACGTTAATTCGGTTACCTTTGATAACAATCGAACCACGTTAATTCGGATACCTTTGATAACAATCGATCCACGTTAATACGGTTACCTTGGATAACAATCGAACCACGTTAATTCGGATACCTTTGATAACAATCGAACCACGTTAATACGGTTACCTTTGATAACAATCGAACCACGTTAATTCGGATACCTTTGATAACAATCGAACCACGTTAATTCGGTTACCTTTGATAACAATCGAACCACGTTAATTCGGATACCTTTGATAACAATCGATCCACGTTAATACGGTTACCTTTGATAACAATCGAACCACGTTAATTCGGTTACCTTGGATAACAATCGAACCACGTTAATTCGGTTACCTTTGATAACAATCGAACCACGTTAATTCGGATACCTTTGATAACAATCGAACCACGTTAATTCGGATACCTTTGATAACAAACGAACCACGTTAATTCGGTTACCTTTGATAACAATCGAACCACGTTAATTCGGTTACCTTTGATAACAATCGAACCACGTTAATTCGGTTACCTTTGATAACAATCGAACCACGTTAATTCGGTTACCTTGGATAACAATCGAACCACGTTAATTCGGTTACCTTGGATAACAATCGAACCACGTTAATTCGGATACCTTGGATAATAATCGAACCACGTTAATTCGGAAACTTTTGATAACAATCGAACCACGTTAATTCGGATACCTTTGATAACAATCGAACCACGTTAATTCGGTTACCTTTGATAACAATCGAACCACGTTAATTCGGTTACCTTTGATAACAATCGATCCACGTTAATACGGTTACCTTTGATAACAATCGAACCACGTTAATTCGGTTACCTTGGATAACAATCGAACCACGTTAATTCGGTTACCTTTGATAACAATCGAACCACGTTAATTCGGATACCTTTGATAACAATCGAACCACGTTAATTCGGATACCTTTGATAACAATCGAACCACGTTAATTCGGTTACCTTGGATAACAATCGAACCACGTTAATTCGGTTACCTTGGATAACAATCGAACCACGTTAATTCGGTTACCTTGGATAACAATCGAACCACGTTAATTCGGTTACCTTTGAAAATATCGAACCACGTTAATTCGGTTACCTTTGATAACAATCAAACCACGTTAATTCGGATACCTTGGATAACAATCGAACCACGTTAATTCGGTTACCTTTGATAACAATCGAACCACGTTAATTCGGATACCTTTGATAACAATCGAACCACGTTAATTCGGATACCTTTGATAACAATCGAACTACGTTAATTCGGATACCTTTGATAACAATCGAACCACGTTAATTCGGATACCTTTGATAACAATCGAACCACGTTAATTCGGTTACCTTTGATAACAATCGAACCACGTTAATTCGGTTACCTTTGATAACAATCGAACCACGTTAATTGAGTTTGAGTTTGAGTTTGAGTTTGATGTTTTATTATCCAAATAAAAAGTACATCAATATAACAATCAAATGTCAATGTGTAACATAGATATTAAAAGGATAATTGGGACCAGAAAATAGCATTAAATGCTAATCGTGTCTGGTACCATTAACACACATAAGTAGCGTAGCAATGAGAATATCATAAATAATGAATAACTGTTGAATACATACTTAAACTACAAGCTATTCTACATCTAAGCTAATATAAGTTCTGTGATTAAATACAAATCTTTGGTATTTAACACTAAATAAAAAGATAAAGGATTATATAACATAATATTTACAAAAAGGCAAGAACCTCGGTTAAAAGTTCAAAACAATTATTCTATTAACATTTGTGATATTAGAGTTTTACGAAAGCAAGACACTGATGCTTTCTCCCGTACAGATAGTGGTCAATCATTCCAAAAGCATGTGCCTCTGAATGACACTGAAAATTTACCCTGCGTAGTCCTTAATTTAGGCACACTCAACTTCTTACTTTCCCTTTGTCTTGTCTCATATTGGTGCTCTATAAAACAGCAATACTGAATTAGAGACTGAGGCAATTTATCATTTAATAATTGATACATAAAAACACAAATAGATAGTTTATGGAGTTGATACACATTCAATAATTGTAACTCCTGAAATATAGGTTTTGAATGAGTCCTAATTGGACTAAATGTTATGACTCTTAGTGCCATCTTTTGGCTTAATAATAAACACTTCATGTGTATTTCATAGTTACTTCCCCAAACCTCAATTCCATATGTCATATGTGATTGGATTAATGTTTTATACAATAACAATAAAATATACCTTGGCACAAACTGTCTTAATCTATATAAAACACCAACCTTTTTCCTAATACACTTATTAACCCTTTCTATATGAGGTTTCCACGTCAAGTGTTGGTCTATATAAACTCCTACAAATGATGCAACATCAACCCGGACTATTTCAGTCCCTGCTATTTTTAGTACCCCTTGAGTTACGACTGATTGCCTACTCCCTCTTATTAACAAATAATTAGTCTTTAAGAGATTCACTGTAAGTTTATTCACTTTACACCATACGGACACCTTATCTAAATGCACATTAACTATATCCATATCAATCAAATTCAGTCTCTGTGGAAAAGTATGAAACAAGTTAGAATCATCGGCAAAAAGTCTAAAATTAAAATAATTTGTTGAGTTTGGCAAATCATTTATATACATCAAAAACAGGGTAGGTCCCAACACGGAACCCTGAGGAACGCCACATGTTATTATCTGTCGTAATGAACTATGTCCATCATAATTCACAAACTGAAATCTACGAGAAAGATAATCTTTAAACCACTGAAGAGGCAGGCCCCTTATTCCATAATGTTCTAATTTGCCAACCAATATTCCATGATCAATTGTATCAAAAGCTTTCTGAAAATCTAGGAATACACCTAATGTTACACTGCCCTTATCCAATGATTTAAGCACATCATTAGTCAAATTAATTAGAGACAGTTTAGTACTATAATGTTTACGAAAACCATACTGGTGCTTATACAAAACATCATTCCTTTCAAAATACTCAAGTAACCTCTTGTTCACTAATTTCTCAAATATTTTGGCCAAAAGAGGCAAAACTGAAATAGGTCTATAATTGCCTGGGACATCTTTATCTCCCTTTTTAAAAATCGGTGTAACTTTGGCTATTTTCATTGCCTCCGGAAACACACCATTCAATAATGACTGATTGTAAATATAAGCTAATGGTTTTGCAATTACATAAGCAGCATCCTTTAGCAATCGGGCTGGAATATTGTCAAAACCACAAGCTTTCTTTACATTCAAAGTTGATAAATAGTCATTCACCTCATAATGAGTAACTGGTTCCCAAAACAAAGAATCAACTGTTCCATCATTAAGATAATCTTTAAATGTATTAACATTATCATCATTACCACAAATAGATTTAGCAAGGTTAGGCCCAACATTAACAAAAAAATTATTAAAGCCTTCTGATATTTCTTTCCCTGAGGTTAAAACTCTCTTATTACCATTGTCATCAACACAGAGCTTATCTACATGTGATTTTTTTTATTTTACTATTTCCACTCTTCAATAGCATATTAATTGACTTCCATGTTTGAGCTGTATCGGATTTATACATTTCAAATAATTGACTATAATATTTCCTCTTTGCATTCCTCAAAACTGTAGTCAATACATTTCTATACGTTCTATATTTTTTCCAATCATCTTCATTATGATTTGATTTTAATACTTTACCATACAATTTATGTTTCTTTTTAATTGACTTCTTAATAGCTTTAGTCAGCCACGGTTTATCAGTCTTCCTCTTGGAAGAGTGGCGATGAACAATTGGAGCATATTGATTACAAATACCTATGAATAATTGTACAAAATATTATATGCATTATTAACATCAGTACATTCATAAACATTTTCCCAAGATTCCGAGAGTAAACTATGACAAAACCGTTCTTTATCATAATATTTATAACTTCTATATCGTACTTCTCCTTGCGGTTGCAAGTTTACTGAGCTATCTTCAAAAATAGCAAATGTAGGAAAGTGATCTGAAATGTCAGTTACAATTGTACCAGCACATATGCGACCTGTACCCATATTTGTGTAAATATGATCAATTAACGAACCTGACATGGATGTTACCCTAGTAAGGGGCTTAATCAATTGATGCATTCCCAAACACACTAAGGAAGTAACAAACATTTCAGCATTTGCACTGGGATTATACAAGTCAATATTGAAATCACCCATTAAAATGCACAATTTTTTATCAATTTTAATCCTTTCTAACACAGACAATAAACTCCCTTGAAACTGGACGATATCGGTATTTGGTTTTCTATAAATGACACCTACAACAACAGAACAATCACCAATCTGAACTTCAAGCCACAATGATTCAGCAAAGTCAATATCATACGTCAACATTTTATATTTCAATGAAGAATGAACATAGACTCCAACACCTCCTCCTCGTAACCAGGGTCTCTACAGTTCACTTCCAAAGTATATCCATCTATCCCAAGGATATCTGTACAAGACACATTCCATACTTCAGACAATCCAATTAAATGAAATTTCGAGTTAATACATTCTTCATACACTAATTTTAAGGCATCAATATTTTTATTTAAAGACCTTATATTTATATGAGATATCGTGAAAGCTTTTGAGAATTTCGAACACAATCTAGTATCAAATTCAAATGGGTTTAACTCAAAAGAGTCAATATCGAACAAATTAATGTCTTCGTGGATATCAGCCATTTTCACCAAAAAGTGAACATAGAAATGTCATGATGATGTTAATGAAGAAACTAGATAATGTGCAGACGGAAGTTCTCATATTTGACGTCCTCAACCCCGATTTCAAAGAGGTCGTCAGGGGAGCGAAGTGTCTTAAATGAGTCATCATGCATCTTGCAGGAGATGTTCCCATTTCTGGACGTCACCTGCTTGACACCTGGCGCATTCTTCGCTGCCATCAGGACCGCGTACCGAAGAGGGGTCAGATCCTCGTTGACGAAGACCCCCTTGTAGGAGGCCTTCCCCTTCAACTTAAACCTCGCCTGGTACAACTCGTCACGCTTCCTTCGGGCGATGAATCGCACCATGCACTGGCGGGGCTTCGCTGCTGGTCCAGGCTTCTTCCCGAAACGGTGGCAAGACGCGACATACTTGGGCTTCAAACCAACACCAACCTCTCCTGCCAGCTTGCAGATCTTCTCCGTCAACTCCTCTTCTGAGTCTTCACTCTCTCCCTCCTGCTCTGCTAGCCCACTAACTCGTAGGGAGTCCATCCTTGACCTCTGGTCAAGATCATCAATTTTGAATTGTGTGCGGAGAAGATGTGGATTGATCTTCTCCCTCACCGACTCCACACACGCATCCTTCACTGCCTTGACGATAGCAGGAATAGCGGCTTGGATGGCTGCCTGCAATGCCCTTGCCACGATGTTTCCAATGTCTCCACCACCCTGGCCACCTTTTGGCAGATCTTTTAGATTGTCCTCAAGACTTTCGAGGTCTATAAAAAAACCTCTGCCAGCTGGCACTTCTCCCACTGTCATGCCCCGGGCATTCTGGACAGCACGATCCACTCCCTCGTGTTGGGTAAAAGGTCGTCGAGGTGTTGGTATTTGACCTTCAGCTTGACCTTGGCCTTGAAGAAACTTGCCAGGCATGGCTTTGGACTTCCTTGTGGTTGGCATTGTAGTATACTTGCTCTATACAATGTTGTGGAAAATTATACAATTTAAACAAAATCCAACACAGAGTTCTATATGTGGGACAATACTTTAAAGTCACATGGAGTGCACATGGAGCAGTCACTTACTTTCTCCCAATTTTCACGAGCATAATCCGCTTCAAAATAAAATGAAGGTCATAGAAATAAACTGGTCATCCAACTGAACAAAGAACACATTCTTGAATCACATCCAAATGATTATTGAAGATTAAAATTAAGAGTTATTTCACAGCACAAAGGGCAGCAGCAATCATGTGTGTACCACATCGATGTATGAATGATAACATTCGGATACCTTTGACAACAATCGAACCACGTTAATTCGGTTACCTTGGATAACAATCGAACCACGTTAATTCGGTTACCTTTGATAACAATCGAACCACGTTAATTCGGTTACCTTTGATAACAATCGAACCACGTTAATTCGGTTACCTTTGATAACAATCGAACCACGTTAATTCGGTTACCTTGGATAACAATCGAACCACGTTAATTCGGTTACCTTGGATAACAATCGAACCACCCCAGGTAGCAAGCCAACGTTGGTCCAACGTTGGACCAACGTTGTCCAATTTTTTCGGCAACGTTGGTCCAACGTTGTCCGGCAACGTTGGACCAACGTTGCTTGCGTACGCCCAAACAACGCTGCTCCAACGTTGGCGAAAACAAAATACCAACGTTGGATCAACGTTGGTCCATCGTTGGAAAGTTGTCATTTGTCAACGTTGGACCAACGCTTTTCCAACGTTGATCCAAGGTTGGTATTTTGTATTCGCCAACGTTGGAGCAGCGTTGGTTGGGCGTACGCAAACGTTGATCCAACGTCAAAGCAACATGTGTCCAACAAGCATCCACCATATTTCCAACAAGCATCCAACATGTCTCCAACACTCATCCAACAAGCATCCAATATGTCTCCAACAAGCATCCAACATGTCTCCAACAAGCATCCAACGTTGGTCCAGCGTAATTCACCAACATTTCTCCAACGTTGGTCCAACGTTGATCCAACGTTGGTCCAACGTTGGTCCAACATTGGACCAACGTCTCACCGTACTAAAAAAATTAAATTAATATTCATATGACACGCCTATTGGTGATATCTAGAACATCCTATCCTAGCTTTCCCTTTACCTAAGACTAACCCTAACCCTATTCCTAGTCCTATTCCTATCCATATAGTCCTATTCCTATTCCTACACTCACTACATCTACATCATCCACTCAGCTTTATATAACCTAGCTTCTGTGTTAATATTTGTTTGATGGTTGGTATTTCGATAAAGTTGAATGTTTGGATAAAGTTTTAAGAATTTACACAAATACATCATGGAAACAAACCTTTAGAATGTTTTTGTAGATAAATAACTTACATATATTTCAAATAATGAGTAAATAATAACATTGGATTCATTCTGAACAATCAAATAACATGATTATTAATGCTTTTTGCAGTCAATGATAACCACTCATGAATATTCATGAATAATAACCAACGTTCATCCAACGTTGAACCAACGTTGATCCAACGATGGCATACATCCTGCTTTCAGCAGCTAATTTTAAATCCTTTTATTATGCAAGGGGGTTTTGACCACCTGTGCTACGAGTAAAAAAATTACCTTTTCTAACATAACAGCTACATGTAGTGAACAACAGATGTGAAATGTTGGATTCTCGTTGGATTAACGAACGTTTCACTGTGGGTTACCGATGTTGATCCAACGTTGCTCTAACGAGATTGTCCAACCTCCATTTCACTTTGAGTTACCGATGTTGATCCATCGTTGGTGTTGTAATATAATACAAGTAGGCGAAATGCCATGTGTAACTCTGGCATAACAATAATAAATACTGGTAAATTACAAACTTGAGTGTCAGGGTAGACTACCCGACACCCAGAAGATGGAACCAGGGGATTATTCTGCCCCTTTCGTACGGTTGTCATCCCCTATGTAAGACCGACATTTACCTTATGCAAAATGGTTTAACGTGCTAGTGCCAGGGTGGACTACCCAACGCCTAGATGATACCAAGGGATTATTCTGCCCTAAATGGTATTCATCTCTATCACAAATCTAATCTATCCGGGGGTCTGAGAGTAGACGTCGAAGTGGGTAGCGCCTGTCACGTTCTTGCGAGGGCGGCTTCACCTCACTCCAGCACGCTTCTGGGACCTCCGTTTCCTCGTTTACTGGAACATGGATGTTACCTTCAGGTGCGCGACGCTTCTTTAGATGATGTCTGTTCCGGCGATACCGCCCACCTTTCTCACTCTGGATGTGGTACGAGCGGGGCGTTGAATCTTGAGTTGTCACTACGCCAGGTTTCCATTCTTTTCCCACTTGTACGTAGTACACACGTTCTCCAGACTTCAACACCGGCAGCGACTTGGCACCCTGGTCATAGTATCGCTTCTGCCTCTTCTGGAGCTCTTTCTTCCTACTAGCTATGCACCGTTGATAACGAACAGTACAGTTCTCAATAAAGCGTTTTCTGGATGTTATATCCGGTCACACATCAACCGTGAAGCTCGCCTCCCAAAATGGATTCAAATTAGCATTTCTACAACACAGGTCATGGCGAATCGAATCAGACATACAGTCACTTTCACTTCAGACACCATGTTGTAATATAATACAAGTAGGCACACGAGTATAGTTGAAGCTTACTTTATTAACTGCTTGTAGATCGATGGCCCAACTCATACATGGTCTCTTGACACCCGATAATATACATATCGATCCTATATGGTAATTCACCGGGGATGGCGCACTTCTATTTATGATTGTAATTCTACTTGAGTCCACTCATTACTGTTGGTCTAACGAGATTGTCCAACGTCAATTTCACTGCGAGTTACCGATGTTGGTCCACCGTTGGTCCAACGAGATTGTCCAACGTCCATTTCACTGCGAGTTACCGATGTTGGTCCAACGAGATTGTCCAACGTCTTCTTCACTGCGAGTTACCGATGTTGGTCCAACGTTGGTCCAACAAGTTTGTACAACGTCCATTTCACTGTGAATTACCGATGTTGGTCCAACGTTGGGCTAACGAGATTGTCCAACGTCTTTTTCACTGCGAGTTACTGATGTTGGTCCAACGTTGGTCCAACGAGATTGTCCAACGTCTTTTTCACTGCGAGTTACCGATGTTGATCCAACGTTGGTCCAACGAGATTGTCCAACGTCCATTTCACTGCGAGTTACCGATGTTGGTCCAACGTTGGTCCAACAAGATTGTCCAACGTCCATTTCACTGCGAGTTACCGATGTTGGTCCAACGAGATTGTCCGACGTCTTTTTCACTGCGAGTTACCGATGTTGGTCCAACGTTGGTCCAACAAGATTGTCCAACGTCCATTTCACTGCGAGTTACCGATGTTGGTCCAATGTTGGTCCAACGAGATTGTCCAACGTCTTTTTCACTGCGAGTTACCGATGTTGGTCCAACGTTGGTCCAACGAGATTGTCCAACGTCTTTTTCACTGCGAGTTACCGATGTTGATCCAACGTTGGTCCAACAAGATTGTCCAACGTCCATTTCACTGCGAGTTACCGATGTTGGTCCAATGTTGGTCCAACAAGATTGTCCAACGTCTTTTTCACTGCGAGTTACCGATGTTGGTCCAACGTTGGTCCAACGAGATTGTCCAACGTCTTTTTCACTGCGAGTTACCGATGTTGATCCAACGTTAGTCCAACAAGATTGTCCAACGTACATTTCACTGCGAGTTACCGATGTTGGTCCAACGTTGGTCCAACGAGATTGTCCAACTTCTTTTTCACTGCGAGTTACCGATGTTGGTCCAACGTTGATCCAACGAGATTGTCCAACGTCCAACGAGTTCCAACGAGTTTGCAAGTTTCCGACGTTGGTCCAACGTTGGCTTGCTACCTGGGACGTTAATTCGGATACCTTTGATAACAATCAAACCATTCGGATACCTTTGATAACAATCGAACCACGTTAATTCGGATACCTTTGATAACAATCGAACCACGTTAATTCGGATACCTTTGATAACAATCGAACCACGTTAATTCGGATACCTTGGATAACAATCGAACCACGTTAATTCGGATACCTTGGATAACAATCGAACCACGTTAATTCGGATACCTTTGATAACAATCGAACCACGTTAATTCGGATACCTTTGATAAGAATCGATCCACGTTAATTCGGTTACCTTGGATAACAATCGAACCACGTTAATTCGGTTACCTTGGATAACAATCGAACCACGTTAATTCGGATACCTTGGATAACAATCGAACCACGTTAATTCGGATACCTTTGATAACAATCGAACTCCGTTAATTCGGATACATTTGATAACAATCGAACCACGTTAATTCGGTTACCTTGGATAACAATCGAACCACGTTAATTCGGTTACCTTGGATAACAATCGAACCACGTTAATTCGGATACCTTGGATAACAATCGAACCACGTTAATTCGGATACCTTTGATAACAATCGAACTCCGTTAATTAGGATACATTTGATAACAATCGAACCACGTTAATTCGGATACCTTTGCTAACAATCGAACCACGTTAATTCGGTTACCTTGGATAACAATCGAACCACGTTAATTCGGTTACCTTGGATAACAATCGAACCACGTTAATTCGGTTACCTTTGATAACAATCGAACCACGTTAATTCGGATACCTTTGATAACAATCGAACCACGTTAATTCGGTTACCTTTGATAACAATCGAACCACGTTAATTCGGATACCTTTGATAACAATCGAACTACGTTAATTCGGATACATTTGATAACAATCGAACCACGTTAATTCGGTTACCTTGGATAACAATCGAACCACGTTAATTCGGATACCTTTGATAACAATCGAACCACGTTAATTCGGATACCTTTGATAACAATCGAACCACGTTAATTCGGTTACCTTTGATAACAATCGAACCACGTTAATTCGGTTACCTTGGATAACAATCGAACCACGTTAATTCGGTTACCTTGGATATCAATCGAACCACGTTAATTCGGTTACCCTTGATAACAATCGAACCACGTTAAATCGGTTACCTTTGATACAAATCGAACCACGTTAATTCGGATACCTTTGATAACAATCGAACCACGTTAATTCGGATACCTTTGATAACAATCGAGCCACGTTAATTCGGTTACCTTTGATAACAATCGAACCACGTTAATTCGGATACCTTTGATAACAATCGAACCACGTTAATTCGGATACTTTTGATAGCAATCGAACCACGTTAATTCGGTTACCTTTGATAACAATCGAACCACGTTAATTCGGTTACCTTGGATAACAATCGAACCACGTTAATTCGGTTACCTTGGATAACAATCGAACCACGTTGATTCGGTTACCTTGGATAACAATCGAACCACGTTAATTCGGTTACCTTTGATAACAATCGAACCACGTTAATTCGGTTACCTTTGATAACAATCGAACCACGTTAATTCGGATACCTTGGATAACAATCGAACCACGTTAATTCGGTTACCTTTGATAACAATCGAACCACGTTAATTCGGTTACCTTTGATAACAATCGAACCACGTTAATTCGGATACCTTTGATAACAATCGAACTACGTTAATTCGGATACATTTGATAAGAATCGAACCACGTTAATTCGGATACCTTTGCTAACAATCGAACCACGTTAATTCGGATACCTTGGATAACAATCGAACCACGTTAATTCGGATACCTTTGATAACAATCGAACCACGTTAATTCGGATACCTTTGATAACAATCGAACCACGTTAATGCGGATACCTTTGATAACAATCGAACCACGTTAATTCGGATACCTTGGATAACAATCGAACCACGTTCCGGAACGCTTTCCAATATTCTAGGGGCGCATGCGCATTGGAATAAATCTAACCCATGTCGTTGTTTTACCATAAACAAGGGTACACTATAATTGTAGTGTGAACGTTCCAGGTGGTTTTGGTTGACATTGACACAGTTAATGGAGCAGCCGAATGAACATGATTATTATATTTGATATCATTATACAGGGTGGCCTAAATAAAATAGCATGGCATATATTTCCCATATAAAAGGAACAAGGGGACTAGTTTCAATAGATGGGGAATCTATAACTGCATACAAATGATCCCAAGATCAGCAATTTTGGTTAAGTATTTTTTGTTCTACTAGGTCGCATGTTGTGACCCCAAGTCAGGTGTCAAATTTGGAGAAAAAAATTGGACAAAACCTAGGCCTGTTATATATTACACGTTGTTATTGAGCATTCTTTGCAATTTGTGGTTTAGCTATAAGGAATGCAGATCTATGTATTGTGTTCTTCATGGGATCAAAAAATGAGACTTAACACGAAAACTACTCATCCAAAATGGCTGATCTTAGTATTATTGTTCACAGTGACTGATTCAAAGATTCCACACTGGTGAAACCAGAGCCATATATAGTTATGTCTATTGGTGAAACTAGTCATTCCGTCCTAATATTTCGGGAAGAATGCCGTTCTGTTTTATTTGGGCCACCCTGTATAGCAATAGCAAAATAACCTTGGGGAGTAAAAATGCCATCTTTCGCTATCACGCAATAATTACAATGCGAATATTTACCAAAAATATAGCGTTTCCAGATCCCGTGATATTATACAAACTGCAGTTTAATAAAGCCCAGCACAGACAGAGCCGATTCGACCCGATCCGATTGGTTTTCAGTCGAATTTGCCAGTCAGGAGCCAGTCGGAGGTCAGTCGAGTCCGATTCAACATTTTGAATCGATTCCGACTGAGCGAACACGCCTCTAGCCTGACTTAAAATCAGTAGGATCGGATCGAGTCAGCTCTGTGTGCGTTAGGTTTTCTACACATATTACTAGGTAAATGAAAGTGCGTTGCACTTTTAAAAATGGATTCATTTAAACTAATTATTATTAATTTATCTGCCAACGTGCCTATACGATTGTTACAAAATCAAACAAATAACAAGGAAACCTTGGAAAATAGCGAAGGGCAAATCCTTCGAAGCAGTCCACAGGAAGTCAAACAAATACGAATGATACGAATACTGACAAACTGCGTTATTTGTGGAAAATATCATGTTTCACTGTTCTGTGATGAATGTTATCCAAACTGTACCTAAAAATGTCAATAAAATTCTATCCAATTCGACAATGTTCGAAGTCTCATCATTCTGACGATCTGAAGCACACCAGACCAGACCACCCCAGAGCGTCACTCCGAGTTTAACCTGCAACCAACTAACTTCAACTGCAGCTTCCAATCTTCATTGACGGACCTACAGGTAAGATTTATTTTCCATCTGTTAGAACAATTCCCATATTTTTTTTAATTGGTCCCAAAGAATTCTTTGGCGGAATTAGCAGCAATTTTCCATCGCTCCACATTTGCTTGTTTTAATCGTAGTAACAGTCAGTGACATTCGATATGTTTTGTCATTTTATCGATTTACAACTTGCATTAATTTGCGTGATCCCTGCCATGGTAGATTGCCCCAAGTTTAATCAATGTTGTGAGGTGTACTTTAGGTTTCATAATTACCATGATTTAAGGAATATAATTAGGCTTCCTGATGGTTTTTATTTCAGCTTAATTGGAATTGTCAGTCGTTAGATATGGTCGTTTCTTTGCAGTATACATCGAAATACACAATTACGTTATGTGTATTACATACGTGACATAACTTAACCAAACATATTTTTTTTTCAGAGCAAAAAGTCTGGAATGTATTGAATTGAATTGAATTGAACTTTATTTTCCACATCATCAACATAATTTATATACATGTCATTATTTACAAAGGATAAAAACGATAAAATACAAACAAAGAGGTAACACTACATGTACATTGTGAAAATGTAGGAGGCTATAAAAAGTCAAATTTGACTTATAGCATAGCCCCATGAGAATACTAACATAATGTAGAAAGAAAAGGGGGAGCGTAGAAAGAATTACATATATAATTTACAAATTAACATAGGTTGGATATATATCAAAATTATCTAGCTTAACACATGTATATCATAACTAATTCAAAAGATACTCTTTATATTTTAATTTAAATTAATTGAGTGAATTAACATTTTTGATATTTTCTGGGAGATTATTCCATAAAGGGTTTCCATTATAAGATATCAATGTACGTGAGATGGATGACTGACCATAAACAGAACGATAATTGAGTTTTTTCTCTTGTATTATGGGAATGTATATCAATATTACGATTAAATAAAGAATGAAAGTTTGCAGGCAATAAGTTCTTAGAATACAAATACATAACAATACCAAGGTTGTAGTTATACAATTCATAAACTGGTAAAACTTTGAATTTTGTTTAAAAAGTGGGGCAGAATGAGATCTAAAACCGGAATGTGATATCATTCGTATAAGTCTTTTTTGTAATATTAATATTCTATCAAGTAAGTACTTATTTGAGTATCCCAGATCGTTATTCCATAATTTAAATAGGATAATACCAACGTGTTATAATATTGATGTTATATTATAACATCAATAAAATATTTTGTGGTACAAATTCACATAGTCTATTCAAAACACCAATATTTCTTGATATTTGGGTGCAGAGCTTATTAGTTTGACTTTTCCATTTCATATTTTCATCTATGTAAATTCCAAGAAGTTTTACAGTCTCAACCCTTTGAATTTCAATGTTATTAATATACAACTTTATTTGTTATTCAATATTTGTTTTACCAAAAATCATAAAATTTGTTTTCTGAATATTTAAAACTAATTTATTTTACGTAAACTATTCATGAACTTTAATTAATTCCCTATTCATAGTCGTTTCTAAGTACTGTACATCTTTATGACTAAAAAAAATATTTGTTGCACCACAAATTGTCGTCCCTGCACAAATTGTCGTCGGCGACAATTTGTGCAGAATTTTGACACCACAAATTGTCGCCTCCTACACGAATTGTCGTCGACGACAATTTGTGGAGGTGACGGCGACAATTTGTGCTGTTAGCTGGCACCACAAATTGTCGCCACACCTACGATCCTGTTGAAAGCCATGAGGACATAAATTTGGGATTAAATGATCATTCTTGACATACGGATATACAGTCAAACCTGTCTATAGCGACCTTCAAGGGACCGGCAAAAAGTGGTCGCTATAGACAGGTGGTCTCAAACGACAGATTGGCGGCCATTTTGAATTTCTGGTCGTATTTTCTGCCTATATGCACATGTGTATTTAATTGGCATCTGTACACCCACGTGTCCATAGTTTCATTTAGTATTATTTTGTTGCATGCATAACCACAACAAAAATTGAAATTATATATTGGCATTATATTCAAATGATATTAAATGTTTGTATTATCTTGTCAAGTGAAATTAAAATTGCAAAGTGTGTCAATGAGTCATTTATTTACTCATCATGAGAGAATAAGCTACGCTTATTCGCGTGTGTATAGTTTTCTATAGAATTCTGAAGTCAAAATGCATTGTTTGTTCGTAACAAGCACACGGATTATCATTGAAAAGAGTAAAAAATCACCACGCCTCGGCGATTAAAATAAGATAACTGTAATTTATTATAATGTAATTAATACTCAGTAAATAGTACTCCGCGCAAATGTTGAGAAACCAATCGGCTGTTCAAACATCACATAGAAGGACGCGATTTTATAATAATAATAATTGTTTCAATAAATGTTCACTCTTTTGTACACATATAATTATCATTATGTATGCTCCCTGGGCGGTACTGAAACTACGTTTGTAAAATATATATGAAAGTCTGTCGAATTCCTTATTCTCGAGGTAATGATGACCCTGGAATATTGTATCCCATATATTAGAGACTTACTTGAATCGAAAGGTGATAGCTGGGTAACCAGTTAAAGTCAATCTATAAGCTGTCTGAAGTTCATTGTCATTTTAAAAGTTTTTTTTATGCATTTTTTTAATGCATTTTTTTGAGCGACCAGATGTGACGGAGTTGATGCCTTGGTCGCTCAAGCGCTAATTTTGTGGTCGCTATACACCGATTTATATATGCGTCGGGACCCAAATAGGGTGGTCGCTGGTCGCGTTAGGCAGGTGGTCGCATTACGCGGGTCGATTAACACATTATTTTTCAGGGGGGACCAGAGAGCGGTCGTTATGAGCAGGTGGTCGCTATAGACAGGTGGTCGCATTAGCAGGTTTGACTGTACCAACGCACCAACATAACATACCAACATAATATAAGGTCATGTAAAGGTTTGTGTATAGTGTGTGTGTATGTGTGTTTGTGCGTGCGTGTGTACACGTGGTATGTGAAGGAAGGATGGGTGTATGTGTGTGTTCGTGTGTGCGTGTGTATGTGTGTAAAGGGGGGGGGGGGGTAAAGGAGCATGTTTCTTTTTTGTTAATCTTTAGTTATCATGGTTATATAACCTCCATTATGATTATTCCATGAAGTCAGGAAATTGAATATACAGTTGATTTGTTATTGTTTGTGTATGTAAGATAACCATTTCTATTTCCGTTCATTATAATTGTAAGATGTTCACACTGGACATATTTTGTTTATGTATATTCAATGGTAAATGTTATATGAAAAAAAATTTAGAGGAATAAAAATCAATTAAAATAAAGGGTATGTATGGTGTGTGTGTGTTTATGCGTGTGAGGTGTGTGTGTGGAGGAGTGGGTGGGCGTGGAGGGGTGTGTTTAAGGGATGGGTGGCGTACCCATGATTTTTGTCCAAGGGGGAGGGGGGGGGGGGGTGTCGGTGAGGATTATTAAAGGGATCGAGGGGTGTCGGTGAGGATTTTTGAAGGGGGGTGTCGGTGAGAATTTTTCGAGGGGGGGGGGGGGGTGTGTCTGTCAAAATGAGGTGGGGGGGGGGGGGTGTTGGTGAAGCCGAGTCCAAGATCTGTCAAAAAAGGCCGAGATCGAGATCACTAATTGGTTTTGGGGGTCCGAGACGTCCGAGACCATTGGCTATGATGGTCGAGACCACTTAAAGTGGCCTCAAGACCGCTCAAATTGTGTAAGGGGGGGGGGGGGGTTAATTTCCATAAACATGCCTTTTTCACCAAGGGGGGGGGGGTTGAACTTCGGGAAATACCAATACTCAACACTACCTTTAACCCTAACCAGGCCGGATCATTTTGGCTATGCTATGGCCGGGGTGGGGGAGGGGGGGGGGGGGGGGATTCCACCCCCTTTGAGATCTCTGCCGACGAACGCGCGGCCGCCACGAAATTTGGCACACAGATAGCTTGCAACATAATCTACAAGATTGCATTGTTATCTTTTTGAAAATAATACATTTTCAATTAATTATGCAAATTTATGCTGAAATCCCCTTTTTGTCTGTAAATCACTAAACATGAATATTCTTTTACCTAAATAAACCGGTTTTGTACATTATAAATTGCGACAGCCCAAATTTTCATCATGTAGGCTATTTCTTTGTTTTTTTAATTACTTATTATTTCTTTTTTTTTAGACTTATGTTTATTTTTTTCAATGGAATAAATTATTTACCATTATCCAACCATTAAAGCTGAGTTTTATTGTCTAAAGAAATACTATAGGTTTTCCCATCCATTTTCAAACAATCGTCATTCAATTTCGATAATTGTTAACTTCAATTTCGTCCCGAGAAATCCTGAACTTGCAATTGTTATATACAATTTAGTCATTCATCGTTCAATTTGGTCAATGACCAATCAACTTTAAAATTTGGTCATTCTATTTCGTCATTGTGCAATAAAAATCGTCCCACCTGGCGATTAAGTGGGCAATGTTATGTTCGAATTCATCATTGTTCAATCGATTTCAAGAAATTCCCATTCAAATTCGTCCCGTAGTATAGATGCATTGTGAAAATGCAACATTTTTGATTGATTGATAGTTATCATGACTGAAAATGTTGATAATTTATATGATAGACATTAATTACAACCAACCCATGACAATACATGTACATCTCACAACAATCAGCCATAGTGTGATGATTAACAAGATATTTCATACCAAAATTCAATACCAATCACAGCTTGCTATAATGTGAGACGAATTTGAACGAGAAAAAACGAAATCGATCGCAAAATGACGAAATTGATCATCACTTTCAGCAACACAGTCTGCGATTGGACGAAATCGAATTACCTTTGACTAAAATGTTTATGACATACACGAATTTGATTGGGAACAAACGAAATTGGGTGCTGAAATACGAAATTGAACATTGAAAGCCACACATTTCCGAGACGAAATTGAAGTTAACAATTATCGAAATTGAATGACGATTGTTTGAAAATGGATGGGAAAACCTATATTTTTTCAATCACTGTTATCGAATTAGATAAAAGGCATTTTATTTGGCGCAATTTATTTTTAAAAAAAAGGAGTAAAAAAAGAGTAAAAAAGGAGTAAAAAGAGTAAAAAAAGAGTAAAAAGAGTAAAAAAGGAGTAAAAAAAAAGGAAAAAAGGAGTAAAAAAGGAGTAAAAAAGAGTAAAAAAGGAGTAAAAAAGGAGTAAAAAAAGAGTAAAAAAAGAGTAAAAAAAAGAGTAAAAAAGCGCCCCCCCCCCCCCCCAAGCCCCCCACCTGTACGCCAGTGAATTGCAGTGATTAAAACAAAATCCATTTCCATAGGATTTGTACACAAATCACAAAATTGAGCGATTTTTGGGCCGACGCTCACTTACAAAAGGTCACGTGACTTCGGAACGGTATACCCGGTCGTCGCAAATCTGATCTCAAAAGACTTCAATACAAATGGGCTGTTTTTTATTTTATTTAAGTTGTCTCGAGGCCAATTTGTAGTGTTCTTTAATGGTCTCGGCCCCCGAAACCAAGTAGTCTCGGTCTCGGCCTCGAGATTTGTTGACGGATCTCGGTCTCGGCTTCGAAAAATCTTCACCGACACCCCCTCGAAAATGTTGGTCGACGAAATAACCCTTCCCCCCCCCCCCCCCCCCCCCTCCCCACCCCTTGAAGAAATCTAGGGCACGCCACTGGTGTCGACGCCGAGGCCGGCCTCGAGTTCACCAACACTGATTATTATTATTATTATCATTATCATCATCATTATCATCATCTTTGTAATAGTCATTATCTTCTGTAGCTTGAAGACAGCGACTGACGACAATTTGTGCAAGCGGCGACAATTTGTGGTGTGAGGTTTTAGTTGATTTCACAAATTGACGCCTGTTTTGGGGACGGCAAGAGCAACACAGATTGTCGCCGACGACAATATTGTGCAGGATGCGACAATTTATGGTGTGAAATTTTGCACAAATTGTCGTCGGCGACAATTTGTGCAGGGACGACAATTTGTGGTGCAACAAATATTTGTATCGTCAGCGAAAAGAACAAATTTTAATACATTAGAACATAAGTGTAAATCATTTATATAAATCAGAAATAGCATAGGTCCTAAAATTGATCCTTGGGGTACACCACAACATATATTGTTAAATTGTTAAATTGAGTTAAACATAACACATTGTTTTCGATTACTTAAGTAACTATGCATCAAATCAAAGGATATTCCACGTATTTCATAAAATGACAGTTTACGGGGCAATATATTATGGTCAATACAATCGAAAAACCCCAGCAGTTATTTCATTCGTTTCAAATGCATAGATTATATTATTTACTGAATCTATTAAAGCATGTGATGTTGAATGCTTTTCTCTAAAGCCAAATTGTTTATTATAAAGAATATGATGCAAGTAAAAAAAATCGGTGAATCTTGAATAAATACATTTTTCGAGTATTTTTGAAAAACACGTTAATAATGAAATCGGGCGGTAATTAGAAAACATATTTTTGGCTCCGCTTTTATATACATGAATAACCTTCGAAATTTTACAACCAGATGGGAAAATACCTTTCTGAAAACACAAATTACAAATATGACAGAGTGGTTTACATAATAATTTATATGAATAGTGCTTTTAACAACATAATTATCAATAGAATAATTACTCGGGGGAGGGGGTACTCAGGTTTCTTGAAAAAGTCACCCTTCCCAGCGGCACATCCCCGAATATCCAATATACAATATACGGGGATGTCCCGCTTGGAAGGGTGACTTTTTCAAGAAAGATCCTTAGACATGGGTCCCCTTTTCATAAAAAAAATCCTTAGACATGGGTCCCTTTTTTAATTTCCTCTCTTTTATCCGGGATTTTGGGATTTGCCAATGCAAAATTGCAAACAAATTTCAAGCTCGCTACGTTCGCTAAAATAAACCTCAAAATGTG